>ABLG01002556.1:0-10981 GCA_000172435.1 Meloidogyne hapla
ATATCAATTAATATTTTTTATTAATTAATTTAATAAATAGTTTGAAAATTTTTTTAAAAAACATTAATTTTTATAAAATTTTTTAATGTGTTCTTTTAACTGTTAAATTTTTACTAAGAAATTCGTTTTTTATTTACGATTTGAATGATTTTTAATATTTTCAATAAAAATTTTTTAAATTTTTAAATTATAATTTTTCTATATTCTTTTTTTTTGTAGAGTCTCCATGTATTAATGTCGATCCTTTAAATGCTTATAAATACTTTCTAATACTTTTTGTTAACAAATTAAATTTATTAATGAAATGTATAATTTTATAGAATAATTTTTATTTTTAAATTT
Organism: Meloidogyne hapla; assembly: GCA_000172435.1. Lineage (NCBI taxonomy): Eukaryota > Metazoa > Nematoda > Chromadorea > Rhabditida > Meloidogynidae > Meloidogyne > Meloidogyne hapla. Next base: position 343 of record ABLG01002556.1, read on the forward strand.
ATTCAATAAAATAAATAAATTTTTTATTTTTTCAAGAATATCTTACAATAATTATACCTATATAAAATTTAGTAAATAAATTTAAAATTAATTTTTTAATAAATTAAGTTATTTTTTATTAAATTTATTAAAAATAATTTGTTATTTTTAAAAAGCAATCCATTCATTTTATTGATACTCTTCCCATCTATTAGCTTTAAAATACATATAATTTAAATTTTTTTAAAATATGTATTTAATTTCAATTATATATTTTTAAAATTATTTTAATTAATTAATTTTATAAAGATTTTAATTTTATTTTTCTTCAGCAAATATCCATTGAGTTGCTTTCTGGAAATGTCAGCTATGTATAATTTATTACTTAAAATAAATAAATTAATAATTTATTAATAATTTTATTATATTTCTAATTAGTGTAAAAATATTTATAAAAATTAATTATTAGGTTTTATTAAATGAATTTTAAAAATAATTTTTATTTTTAAATGATAACAAATTGTGTTTTTCGAATATTTCAATTTTCGAGTAAATTATTATTTTATTTACCAATATTATCCGCTTCGGAGCTAAAAGAAGAATGCAAATCCGAATAATGCAATAATAACAGCTAGAGTCGCAAGGAGTATATTAAGTTCTAATCTTGTTATAAATTAAGTTATATGTGCAATCTAACTACCTATTTTAAATTAAAAATGATCATTTTGCGAAAAATTTTACAGTACATTCTTTTAGGTTTATAATTGAACAAATAAATTTGTTAATCTATAGTTTTATTTTTTATTTTTTAAAGCTCTAAAGTAATTTTTTATTTTAAAATATAATTAAATTATATTTTAAAATAAACTATAATAAATTATAATAATTTATTATAGTTACTTTACTAAATTTTACATAAATCTTTTGATAGATTTATTACGTTGAAAAATAAACTTTAAATAAAAATAAAATATTATTTATAAAATAATATTATAATTTATTTATAAAAATTATTTTTCGAACTAAATTTATTTAAATATTATTTTCTTTTAATTAAATTATATTTAATTTTATACTTTATTAACAATTTAAATTTTATAATTATTATTTTATAATTAATAAACTAGTGTAATGCATTCAGTGGGACGATGCATTCAATTTTTTGGGGAATATAATAAGAATATAATTTTTGGAAAGCCCTGAAGGGCTTTGGGCGCGCTTCGCGCGCTGCTAGAAAATTTTTATTTCTGGATTGTTGCTTCGGGCCTCCGGCCCTCGCCTCACTCACCTCCTTTCAATCCCTCCATGTTACGGGATGGATGCAATTCTCGAAACCAAACTCATTTACTTCAGCATTATGGGATGGATGTAAATCTCGGGCCTCCGGCCCTCGAATACGTTTCAGCTGGTTTATTGCTTCGGGCCTCCGGCCCTCGCCATTCAGACGGGTTTCAATCTCGGCCCTTCGGCCCTCGACTTCTCGGCCTCGTAAGTGCATTCAGATGGGTTTCAGCGTCAGATGGGTTTTCAGTGGGTATCAGCGTTCAGATGGGTTTCAGTCTCGGGCCTTCGGCCCTCGACTTCTCGGCCTTCGGCCTCGTAAGTGCATTCAGATGGGTTTCAGCGTTCAGATGGATTTCAGTCTCAGGCCTTCGGCCTCGTAAATGCGTTCAGATGGGTTCTGTATACGCTATTAAACACCCACGCATGCTTTTGCCGCAATTTTGACCCAAAAATGGCACTTTTTGGAGTATAACTTATTGAGACTCAATTGGACCCCCAACAAATTATATATTTTTCGGACATTCAAGGGACGCTCTACAAAATAGGCTATTAAAATCGGACCGCGATTCACGTTTTAAAAAATCGACCCATTTCAGTCCCACTCCAATACCCATATCACCCCCAAAACTTGATCTGAGACTCAAGTGACCTGTTATTGAAACATTCCCAACATCCCTGCCTACAAACTTCCCAACACACTCAAAGTCATTCCCTCGCAAAAAACCCACAAAACAATCAATTTTAGCACTCAGACTCAAATATCCCACCTCCAGACTCAAGTGACCCACCCAAAACAAAAATCATAAAACACGCATTACCTACCCACATCAAACCCCAAAAACCCCATTCCGAAACGATTATCCATTCAAAACTTACACTCAAAAAACCATTTGAGTACGGGACGGACATTTCAGTCTCACGGGGGTTTCTACCCTTCAAGTTCAAATTTTTTCAAAAATTTTTTTTTCTTGAATATCCCCTATTAGTGGGCCAGGGCCCAGCAAGCAGAAGTTTTCCGCTATCTGCAGCCGTTTCAAAGTTAGCACTTTCAGTGCGGCCATTTCAGTGTGAAGGGGACGCTTTGGTGCCGAGATCATATTTTTCCTGAATGCGCACTGAAAAGTACCCCCCAACATGTCGTGGTCCCAAAACCGTCCCAGTTTCCGTTCGACTCAAATTAGTTTTTGAAATCCACTGCGTTATCTTTTTTATTATTATAGGCACTATATGAGATTTATTTATATTCATAATATTTTTTTATTATGCGTTTCTAATTCCCGGTTGTTGATTTTAAAAAGGCTAAGTAATAAATTGTCACTCCAACTTTAAAAATTTAAGTTATTTATATGGTAATGTTTTTATATATTTTCTAATGTATATTTTCTAAATATATTTTCTAATGCTAAAGTAAATAAGTTTGACAAAATTTTTCAATAATCACAGGAAAATATGTTAACCATAAATTAAAGATCTTTTTCATAAAATCGGCATTTGCGCTATAGTAAACTTCAGAATCAGATGTATTGTTTAGATTGAACAGTGTTTTATCCTGCTCTAATTTTCTTATAGTATTTTTCAAGTTTTTCTTTTATATAATTGAGATAAAAGATTTATATTTATAAGATCACGTTAAATATAAAATGATTGTTTATTATAAAATGATTGTTTATTATTGATTGTTTATTAAAATGATTGTTTATGATTGTTTATTATTATAATAAGTATTTTATTACTTGTTATATTTAGTTATTATGTATTATTATTTTTAGAACTAAATTTAATGAAATATTTCTTTCTTTTTGTAATTAAAGTATATTTAATTTTATAAACTAACAAATTTTAATTTTATTCTTATTTATTTATTTTTAATTATGATACTTATTTTTATTATGCGTTACTAATCCCCGTTACTGCTGATCTTTATAACTAGGGACCGAAAAAATATGCACGCAAAATCGCAAAATATGCGCATATATATGCACCGAAAAAGCTCAAAATATGCACTGAAATATGAAAATTTTGCCTAAATATGCACCATATATGCACTATAAAAAGATAAATATATACCTTTAAAATAAGAAATTATACTCAAAAATGTTTAATTTATGCAATGAATCCAATTTTGACTATTAAAATTACAAATAAATCAATTTTTAACTACAATTTTTCATTCAAAATTAATTTCATAAATTTTTCGAGAAATTTTTTGACAAAAATTTTTAACAAAATTTTTGATAAAATTTTTTAGAAAATACTTTTGAAAATTTATAAATTTCGGCGATAAATTTTCCGGACAAAATTGCCTCAAAAAAATGACAAAATATGCTAAAATTTTGGTAAAAAATATGCAAAAATATGCCAAAAATATGCACCGATTATGGCGAATATGCACCAAGTGCCCAAAATATGCAGAAAATATGCATTAAGAACCGGGTCCTAAAGTGCTCGTACCAGCGTAAAAACCACCATTTTTGAGCTTCTCTCTTCAAGGCATAACCGCATACAAAAACATGCATTTGCATGTTTTTTCGGTCCCTATTTATAACAAATGAGTATTTTTTAAAATAGATGCCCATTTTAAAAGTCAAAGTATTGCAATTGGAATTCTGAAGCAATAAAAGTTTTTTTAATCTTTTAGCTCCTACATTTTCTTGAAGATTTGCAGTTGGGCAGGTGGGTCTTTTTGTAATTAAATGAGTAAAAAGTTTTAAGATAATTTAGCATATTTTATTTATCAGTTCACAGAAAAACATAAAATTGTTATTTTTTATTATAAGATGTATAGTATACATATATAAATATAGGCAAAATTATTTTTAAACATAATATGACTGAAATTCTATTTTTTTTAAATTTTTGTATTTTTACTTAAAATATTATTATAAAAATATTAATTAAATTTTTATTAATCAAAAATATAAAATTAATAATCAAAAATATGTAATTTAAAATTATCATTAACTGAAATCATAAATGTTTCAATTATATTTTCTTGTAATTATTATTGGAATTATTATTTTTGAAATATAATTACTATAGTTTTGTTATACGTTAAAGCCTTTTCTAACAGTAATAGCCAAACGGTTGAGATATATAACAGCTTTGTGATTCCTTAGTTATTTAAAGAACACAATCTTCCCATTTTGTCGAATAGGTCATTCATTTTATACTATAATTATATATTAATATAAAATGATAGTTAGTTACGTATACTAAATTTGATTTTTATAATATTATTTATCTTAAGAGTTAATATTTTTTTAATACATGGATATTTAAATAATTTAAATATAAATTGGTTGAAGTAATAATGTTCTAGTCCTTGATGATTTTATTTTGTCTTGGATCGTTCTTTTTTCTGAAAATTCTTCTTCTTATTGAAATCCTTTTTTGAAATATAATTTGATTCTTTTTAAGTAGAAATAATCTAAAAATTGGTAATAAAACTTATATTTCTGTAATTATCAATATTATTGAAATTTTATAGATAATTCTAATGTGAAATAAATTAAGATTATTGCTTAATATTATTTTAAATTAATTTATAATATTTATTGTATCCTTTCCTTCTTTTTTATATATGGAAAAGATTAAATTTGATTATTATATAATTTTCATTAGTTTCTTCATTTTTTACTTTTATAAAGACATATATTAGGGTTCGGATTGTTAGGTTTTACCTTTTTCTGCTTATAGGTCTGCTCGAGTTATGCATTAAAAACACATTTTAGCATATGTTGCTAAGCTAGAACTCGAGATAATTTGACCTATTTTGACCTATTTTAGCATTTTCGACCTAAAAAGGTTCTACAACCCTTTTTAAAAAGGTTTTCGTAAAAAGAGATAAAATTTCTAGTATTTTGGAGGAAAATATTGAGGTAGAAAACAAAAAATAAAGCAAAATAATAAAAGGAAATTTCACTGTTAAAAGTAAATAAATTAAATTATATCTGCTGAACATTTTTTTAACATTATAAAATATCCTTATAATTATTTTTAAATCTATAATTGATCACGCATCAAAGGGCCGCTCTATTAGAGAGGGCCGTTCAACTGGAGGGGGCCGATCAATTAGAGATTTTACGGTAATTGTTAATATATTTAAATATTAAATTATTATATATCATTAAAAATAGAAAAATAATTATAAGGATATATAAATTATTTGATGATTAGATAAATCAGGTAGATTCTATAAGAGATCTAGGCATAATCCTAGACTAATGTTGCAATTTAAAGATAATATACAGAAATTATCAAGCATTTTATACTTTTGTATTATTAAATCTTAAAAATGTAATTCATCATTTAAAACTTGGTAAAATATACATATACAACTGTCAATTCTTTTAATTTCATTTAAACCCATAAATGCAAAGTCTTAAAATTTAGCAGATAACAGTGAAAAAAAATTATAAGCAAATACATATTTTTAAAATCTAAGAAGTGTTAGCAAAAAGAGAATAAAAAAAATTTCGATTACAAATATAAAAAACAAATAAATTAAACATATTAATAATTTTATATTTAAAAGAAATATTTTAAAAATTTAAAAAAATAAATAATATTAGCAATATAATATTTCAATAATATATTTTTAATGTGAATAAATTATCGGTAACTTAATCACCCCTATAGAGAAAAGATCAAAAATCATTTTAAAGATTAAAATGGTTATTGATAACTTAAATTAATTTAAGCTCTTATTTAAAAGAATTATTTAAAAATAATAAATAATTTAATTTTTTTTTGAAAAATTTTAATTTATGAAGAATTTAATACTTAAAATTAAATCGTTATATTTAGAATTCAAAAAATTATTTTATCATAATAATAGTATTTAATTATAATTTTTAATATAATTTTTAAGAATATATATTTTATAATGAATAATTATTAAAGAAAGCAAATAAGAAACAAATAAATAAAAATTTATCTCCTTTGTAAATATAAAATTTGCCGTTATTTACATAAAATATTTTTTGAAGTTTTTTGAAGTTACTAATTTTTTGAAGTTAATTATTGTTATAAATAATCAGCGGTCGTTCTGGTTCACCAAGTTTAATTCTCAACAGAAAGATATCCATAATAATAAAAAATGAAAGCAGCAACTATACAAAATAAAAATTAATTAATTTTAATTTACTTTAATATAATAGAAAGGTTCTTGTGGGGGGGGGTATCCAAACCATTTCTTTGGAACATAATTTTGTGGGAACTCCATAATGGTCAGTGCTCCTTAGTTTTCCATCTCTCTATTCAATCAAAAATGATTAAAAATGTATAAGGAAGAAATAATATATACCTATTTATTAAAAGTAAAAGAATTATTGTTAAGGAAGGAACAATGACTATATTCAAAAGTTTATAATTTTTGCAAAAATGGAAGTGGTAGAATTCCACGAAAAAAAAGATTAATTTCTGAACATTTATCTAGTAATTGAACACTTTTTCCTCTTCTTTGTCGGCTCTGATTTTATTTTTTTAAGGAAATTAAATCCTTGAAATGTGCAAAAAATCAAAAAGTGGCAAAAATTTAATCACCATATTGCATTTATTTTCTTTGATTTTACCGAAATTTATTTGTTTGATTAAATAGTTTGGGAAAAATAATTTAAAAAGACTACTATGTACTTGACTCCTTAAAATTCAAAAACAAAATCCATTTCTTAATTAATTAAATGTTAATGGAAATAATTTTTTCAATTTAATATTATCTAATTTATTAGAAAATACTACAGATTAATCAGCTTTGTCAAAGCTCTCACTCATTCTGATAAATTCTTTATAATTTTATAATTAGGTAGTTTGAATTTTAGAATTTTAAATTTTGATTTTTTAAATTATGGATAATTTCTGTTAATACATTTAATTAAAAAATCTACTTCAATTAGTTTATGAAATGCTTTATTGTCAAACTTTGCCCCTGAGGGGAGGGAAAAGTAAGGATGCTCTGACCATTATGAGCGGCATAAAATGTACGCACAAACTGTTGGGATAACATATAAGTACCGGACAAGATTCCTATTAAAATTTATTTTATTTTTGAGGCTTATTAATTTTAAATAATTATTAAAATTATTTTAAAAATTTATTCTTTTCTGCATTTCTCTTCACTTTACCGACAATGGCCTTTATTCACACATTAAATGACGAAAATTTATTCCCCTCTTTTTCTTAGGTCGTTTAAAACTGTTCTTTTTGCTACATCTTTATATTCCCCTTATTTTGATGTTCAGATATTTATTTATTTCCCTTTTCACCCCAATAAACGATTTCGATTTATTCCTAATTTTAATTTTTTGCTCATTTTTTGTTAAAGATTTATTGGAATTTTTAGTCTTTTTTAATTTTAGCAATTTAATTGTCAAATTACTAAAAGTTATTTTTTTCTTCTTTTGTTTTTTTTTGTTATGTTAACGGTATGGCCAAATCTCATAAATTAATTTTTTATTATTGCTTATAGGTATCCCTATTTAATATTTTTTATTGAATTAATTAATATTTTCTTTTCAAAATTGGTTATTTTTAATCATTCTTAGAATCTTTCTTATAAAACTCAAATAAAACAATTTAATTTTTAAAAATATTTATTTTTTTATTTCTTTTCTTAATATCAAACTCATTTTAATTTTCTCAAGCTCATCAAAACTTTCATTAACGGCATTCAAAACAAACTAATAAATAAATCGGGACAGTACATATATTTATTATTAACTACTTTTACATTAAATATATTTTGTTTTCTCTATGTAAATTATATTTAAAAATAACTAAATAAAATATTTAAAAGTTGTTACCGTTGTTGATTTCCTTTTACTTTCCCACGCTTTTTAATTTTTTATAATAAAAGAATGTTTTTATATTTTTCTTAGTAATGCCACTAAAATAATAAAGAAATGAAAAAAGAAGTCGGTGGCATATAAAGAAAGGGCAAAATTTGATTGGGAAAAGATTTGTTAATTTAAATAGATGTATGCTAGTTATAGAGTTGCGCCCCGACCGTACCCGACCATAATTTCATCTCCCGACCCGAACAATTTGAAAACCCCGTACCCCGACATAACCGACCCGACCTTTCGGAGCATCCCTAGTTATTACCGTCCTCTTTACAATTAATAATATAAATTCTTCTATTTAATTTAATATATTTTTATTTTAGATTTCTATTTATTATGTATATAATTTCTTTTTTTAATCTTTATAAAACAAGCTTTCTAAATGATTTTTAATTTCATTTTTCATATAAGACCTTTATGTCATAATTTTCTAATTTAGACAATCTTTAAAATTCTTGAACCGCCTAGTATTTATTCTCGGATAATTTTTTGCCATACTTTTTGCTTTTCATCTCTCACTTCAATCCAATATCTTTTTAGACTTTTGTCCTAAATATTGTTAGAGATTTGATTTAAATACTTTAAAATAATTTACAAAACATTCCAAAAATTCTCTTAAACTTTAATTTATTTAAAAATTTCTTTAAATTCTTTAAAATATTTTACACAAAAGTTTTATTAATTCAAAAACTTTTGCAATTTATTTTACATTTTTTACTTAACATTTATTTATTCTTCTCTTTATTACGATTAAATTTTTTTAAATTATATTCACTCTACTTTTTTCCTGAAAGAGATTGCGTTAGAAAGAGATAGCTGACACTTCTAGGAAAATAAAAGAGAAAATAGTTTTGTTTTTCTGCTAGAATATATAAAATAATGATCACATCTTTCATCAATTTTTTTTTGTTAATCATAATAAGAATGCCATATAAAATAAATATTTTTTTAATTAATCTCTGGCCATTACCACGATCTTTAGAAGAATCTCATTTTTTCCTTACTTTATTTTAAACAAATAATTATTTAATCGTTTGCCAATCTTTTTAGGAGTCAACCACAAAATCAACCCCCCTATTGGTCAACCCAATATATCAACGCCCTATAGATCAACTCATTCTATAGATCAACTTACCCTTTAGGTCAACTCCCTAGAGATCAACTCATTATTTTTTTATCTAATATTTTATTCTATTTAGAATTCGAGGCAGGTCGGACTCACGTCAGGTTTTTCAATGCGTATACTCTGAAACTATCCGTCAAAGAGCCCCCATAACAAACAAATACGAGCGAGTCTACACAATAGGTTACCCGTCCCGTTTAGCCGCGAGGAAACGAGTACGGGGATGCCATTTTCTCCCCTAATCCACCCCCGTTTTGAAACAGTTCCCCTTTTACCCGTTTTGGCCTCCCGTCCTCGCGGGTAACAACCCTACTACACAACTAGAAACTGACAACGTTAAAAGTAGACATTTTAATGTTGACATTTTCCTAGTAGACATTTTACCCCTCTTGGGTACATTTTTTCCATTTTTATATTTTTTTTAACGTTGATCTTCAGGGGTTGATCTATAGGAAGTTGATCTATAATTCTTATTTTTCTTATTCTTATTTTATTTAGTAATTATTTTATTAAACCTTTTTGCAAACCATCAATTAAAATATATAAAATTCTCTTTCGGTTTATTATTGACGCAAAATTAAATTATTTTTTTAAAATGCGCTGTTGATAGTGGCTTTTTTTGTTTTATCTTTTATATTTTTAAATATAATTGCCACATTAAAAGAATTTAAAAAAAAAGTTCTTTTTTAGTTTTATTAGATTAATATTTTTAGGAAATTAAGAAAAGACAATTTTACTTTTTAAATTTTTAATTAAACAAAATCTTAGAAATAAGCTATGGAATTATTTTAATAAAAATTGTAAATTTTTATTTTTAAATTGTTTGGATTAGGCAATGATAACCCTAATGAATTATTAAAATTTAGTTTAGATAATTTTAAGAAATGATTAGGAAAGGAAACTTTTAATAATTAAAAACTAAATAACTTTAATTTTCTCCGAATTTTTAAGATTTTTTTCTTTTGATATTATCGGTGTGAATGATACTTTTAGAATTGAAATTGAAAAAGTGTAAATATATTGGGGCATATTTGAAATTAATCTTTCTTCAATTTAATATAACTAAATCGTACTCTATTTTTAAAGAATTCTGTTAATTACTTGATTAACTTTCTTTTTAATTTTTAAAATTCATTTTAATTCTCTATTTTTAATTTTAATATTTTATTTTATATTTATTTGGCCACGCCCCTTTCGTTTTTGCCTATCTTTTCTCTCTCTTTCCCCTTTCGTCATCTCTCAATAAACCTTTCAATTCAAATGACCAATTTATTTATTTTTTTGCTTCTTCTTCTATTTTTGATTTATTTATAGCAACTTTACTATTTAACCTAATATATTTGAATAAAATTTTTTAAAGATATAATTATGTAGTTATTTTAAAAATTTTTATTTACAATTATACTGGGATCGG
>ABLG01002553.1:0-11029 GCA_000172435.1 Meloidogyne hapla
GAAGAGGGATGTTTTTGCATCTTATCTCTCGCTTTTGGCCTTTCTCACCCCGGTGACTCAATAAGTTCTCTTCTTTTCGGTCCAGTCCCATGGCATTCAAAACACTAGATTTTTTCTCCTCCTTATTTAATTTAACAGAGGTTATTTGAGTATGTTCTTTTTTGTCTTTTGAGGGTTCAACATGGGGCGAAGGTGACCTAGGTTCTTGTTGATGAGGAGGTGCTATTTGAGTCTGGTTCTCTTTTTTGTCTTTTGGAGGTTCAACATTGGGGGATGGTTTCCTTGGTTCTTGTTGAGGTGTTATTTGAGTCTGGTTATCTTTAGGAGGTTCAACATTTGCCGGAGGTGGAGATGATTTATGAGTCTCCTCTTTTTTGTCTTTTGGAGGTGTACTTGACAGAGGAGGAGATTTAGGTTCCAAGTAGGGGGAAGGTGATCTAGGCTCTTGTTGAGGAGGGGGAGAAGAGGGCTTATCCTTGATTTCTTCTTCGATGTATGGAGGAGGGGATCTCGGCTCTTCTTGGGGTGTATCATTCTCCTCTTCAATGTATGGAGGAGGAGATTGCACTGGTTCTTCAGCAGAACGTTTCCTCTTTTCAGCTCTAGGAGGTGAGCTAAGAACAGAAGGTGGGCGAATAAAGGTCCCAGATTTATCAAGTGAACCAATAGAATCCGATTGATGTTTAAGAGTCGTTGCCAAATAATTTTTAAGAGCTTCAACATTAATATGTGAAGCTGCGGGAACGGGTATTCTTATGACATTTTTCTTCAAATTTTCATCAATAAAGTGAATTTTTATCCATTGCTCATCAAGAGTACCAATGGTTGATGACCATGAATAAGGATAACTTATACTATGGACACCACATACCCAATCACCAGAAAAATAAAGAGGTTTAGGTAAATGAACTCTAAATTTATTTGGTTGATTATCGGGATAATCCGGAACATTACTTAATAAACAAACATAAAAACTATTCGACATTTTTTTATTCAAATGAAGTAAATACAATAAAAATGAACCCTTTTATACAAGTTGGGTTTCATGAATCCACTCCCTTTCTGGATATCCTATGAATTTAACTAAAATATCATATGTACCATCTGCTCTCTTCTTCTTTCTTATTACTTTCTCTATTCTATATTCAGTATCTGCATCTTTCCTCACACGAGCCAGCTCTTCTCCATAGTAATACCCCTTAAATTTATCTCCATTATCATTAATTATTTTGTAACGTATAGGATAATATTGATCTTGAACTTTATCCACTTGCACAATTTGATCTCCCCAATTCGGAATATATCCTTTTTCAAAAGCTCCCTTTCCAATACTCTTGCGAACAAAATCTCCCTTTTTTAGTTTTGTTCTATTTTTCCTCTCTGAAAACTCATTACCGTACATCCTCTCCCACACCTCTTGAGCATTAGAAAAATTAATGTCTATCGGGCGCATTCCATGAACCCTACTCTTTGATTTGTTAATCCCATCTAAAATCTTTTCCAAAATATCAATCCAGTTAAGTGACTTATTTTGAGCAAAGTATCTATATAACCTTTGCTTTACATTCCTTATAGCTCTTTCTGCCACGGAGGCTTTGACTGTCGAATGAGTAGCCTCTAATTTTTGTATCTCCTCCTTTTCAAAATATTCTTTTACAGTTTTGTTTTTAAATTCCAACCCTTTGTCGGAAAATATCCTATGCGGTTTCATCGGCATTTGACCGATGAGTTGTTTAAATCCCTCTAACATATCATTTGAACCCTTTGTTTTCACCGGTACACCAAAGAGCCTTTTAGACAGAACATCAACTCCGAGGAGAATATATTTATTTCCTTTGTTATGCCGTGAGAGAGCCTGCAAGTCAGCCAAGTCAACCTGCAAATCAGTCATAAACCCTGCCGCTATTGTCTTTGATCTTTTGAAATGCACCCTTCTAGGGCGCATAAGTGTATAAGTTCTATGTCCCTCCAAGTAATCCTGGACAACTTTTCTCGGTAAATGTTTGAGAATTTTTCGCGCCTCATACCATAATCTAGCAACTCCCGAAAAAGCAGCAGGAGAATCAGGATCATTATAAAGTCTATGTAATAATTGTGTGGGGTCCGCCATTTTTACCAAAGTGTGGGTTTAAACCTTTTTATAGTATCAGCCTCTTTTTGTTTGGCTCTTATAAGTCTTTCCATCCATATTCTTCCTGAATTTTGGGAACGTCTCATTCCAGTAGGTCTTCTCACTACTCTTCTTACCCTATCAACTGGCTCAGGACCTGACCATTTTCTTTTTAATTTTTGACGTCTTTTGACATCATCCTCTTTACGAGCTTGAGCTAATGCTATCTGGTCAATAGGGACCTTTTGGTTTAGAATCTTCTTTTTTCTTTGTAAATATTCATCTTTTCTTTTTTCTCTTTTAATCTCTTTTCCTCCTCTGCATCAAAACCTTTTTTCCATCTCTTTTTCACGTCAGAATCTTTAGACTTACCCCTTTTTGTAATCTCTCTTGATGGAAGTGGGTCCGATACAAGGGGAGCATTAGCACCTTCAGGGATAGTAGAGGGAACTGATACAGGAGGAGGAGGAGAAACATTAACCTCAACGGGAGCATTTGTATTATATTCTGGAGTATAGGGAACTCTAAAATTTTTTAACGACTTTTTCCTTTCATAATTTTGCATCTTATTCCTACTCTTTTCAGAGATTTTTATGTACTCATTTCTTTTTTTAATATTTTGTCTCGCAGCCTCTTCTTTTTTATTAATCAACCGTCTTTTCTTTTGTTCTTCCTCATCCTTTTCTATTTTTCTCTTTGTTTTTTGTCGAAGAGTAGGAGGAGTAGGGGAAATTCCATCTCTTAATAAATTTCTATGCCGTCTAACGGGATTTCTTTGCTCACTTGAAGAATTGGATAGAAGGGGAACAATATTATAGGCTAAAGCTGGCGGCTCTCTTGGATATGATGAAAAGGAAAGATCGTCACTCATCCATAAATCATCATTGTCGTCTGTAATATTTGTTGCAGGTCTGGTAATATCTCTATTAATGATAACTCCTTTGGGATTAGCTACCATTTCAACCTTGACTGGTTTATTTTCACTCTCATTCCTTAATTTCAAATATCGTCTGAGTTCTTGGTTATAATGTATATTTTTTGCAGAGAGATTTTCTTTTTTTCTTTGAGCATTTTCAACCGCTCTCTTTGTAAAATCTAAATTTGCGTCACCATAATTATGTGAAGTGAGCCCTCTATAAATCTCTTCTGGTACAAAGAATTAATTTTTTTGCCAATTTTTAAACTAATGAATATTTTTAATGATTTTTATAGCTTTTATACTAATGATGCGAGCTAATTCTAGAAGAATAGGGGTGAAAAGAGCAGCAAACACACTTATTCCTCCTCCTTTTTGCCTCAGAACCTTTTTTACTCCCCGCTCACTCCTAGCACGGCTCATTTGACGAATAAATTCTACATGAGGTAATAAACGTTTTTTGACGAGTAGTAAGTTTAAAACGGGATTTTACTAAATTCAAACAAATTTCAACAATTGATAATAATTGATTAGTGTCTGCTTTTCTTAAGAGTTTTCTAATTCTCTTTTCAGATTTTGTAAGAGCTAATGAACGTAAAAAATCTTTATTTTCACAAATTAATTGACTAAACATTTTTTGAAATGAAAATTATCTTCTCTTCATCTTCCTTAAATATGTTTGTCCTGAGTCTTAGAGCAGGATCTGAGGAAGCATGCAAGTCAATGAGAAGATATCCATATGGCTCATTTGTTGCCTGCTTGTATGCATCAAGGAAATAGTCTAGCTGGCGGGGAAATAATTGTACTCCAATATTGCGCACAGAGAGTGCAGAATTTGGGGAACGCATAAGCACAATATATTGGGCATTCTGGCGGGCGACTTTAATCTTTTTCTCAAAAAGGTTTTGAGTAACAAAAATAATTGCAAAATTTTGATGGTGGGATTTCTTAGTAAATAATTCCGATAAATACTTTTCACCAATAGATAAGAGTAAATCATCAAGTATTAGGAGCAAGGGTTTTTGAAACTTATTTATTAACTCTTCTGGGGGAACCCCTGCATAAACATTAACTCCCGATTTTTGAAGGATGGAAATATTATCGTTCATCTCTCCAAAACAATACAATACACTTTTTGGTTTGGGTTCGATTAAATCTTGGGAGTCTGCTATAAATTTTAACAAGAATGAACTCTTTCCACTGGAGCTCGGTCCTGATAAAATCATACCAAAAGGTAATTTAAAATTTAAATCTTTATTTGTAAAAGATTGTGATTCCATAATTAGAAAATATATTTACGAAAAAACTTTTTTGCTCATTTATATAGGTACATTAGTTATATTATCATCCTCTTTATTCTCAATCTTCACCTCTTCCTTCTTTGGGGTTGATGTTAATCCAGTTGTAGCAGCCATTAAACCATCATAGAACTCTTGAAGTTCCTTCTCAAATGGTACTTTGTCAGGAGGTGTAAGGGGGCGAGGAGTATCAATTCGAGGAGGAGAATGCTCAGGAGGAGTAGTGGAAACATGACGAGGGGGAGAAATCAAATGAGGAGTAGGGGGAGCAAGAGTAGTGGGAGGAGGAGGCAACTCATCCAATTTTCTTTTCCCTCTCTTTGGATTTTGATTGAGAGTTTGTTGTACTTGTAAACCATGGGGGACCATTAAAAACTCTTCCTTTATTTCTAATTTTGAAAAAGCAATGTGTGGGTAAATCATAAACTGTATCGAAAGGAACAAATCTGGTACCTGGTCCAATTCGTGTACAGTAGATTGTAATCCCCTCCTTAGTCACAATAAAATCAATCTCTACTTCTGTACTCTTACACTCCTTACATCTCCCTGACTGATCGTATGGGATATATCTCGGAGTGGAGAGACGGGAACTTAAAACAGTTATTCCCGCTCGAGGAGATATTGAAATCTACTTCAGGGAGGATTTGAGAAAATAAATTTTGATTCATTTTTGAAAAAAATGAGGTTAGAATGCAAAATCTCCGACCTTTTATACCCCGGTTTTTCATTGGATTACATAATATATATTTTTCAAAATACATAAAAATTAAAAGACAAACTCCGATTAAAAGACAACAAAAGAGATTACTCACCTAATTTTAATTGAAAGAGAATAAACAGTAAAAAATATTTAAAAAATTTTTATCTAATTAAAATATTATTTTAATATAAAATCTTTTTTATTTTTAATCCTATATTTTTACTTCTTTCTAATAACGGGACCTCGGAAGAGTAACCATTGAGATTGATGGAGGTGGTGTCACTAAAAATATTAAATGTACTTTATTATAAGAAATAATTCACCTCCATAATTAGCTCTTACATGGTTGACGTGTTGACGACGAGCCACTCTACCACGATAAGTTCTCAGCTTATTAATACCAACATAAACAATATGAAGCAACTATAAAAACAATAAAATAAATTTTTGAATGGGGAAAGATTTAACCTGTAGACCAATAATTACTGCTAAGAGTAAATATACAATCAAAAAAGATACCTCCTCTGGAGGAGGAGGAGGATTTTCAATAAATTTGTTAAAATTTTTAATTGGAATTTTATCGGAGACGCACAAGAGTGGGTACTTAAACTTAACAGGTCGAATACAATTAGCACCAACATGGCAAATAGTACAATTTTTATCAATTGTCCATTCAGTGTAATTCATTTTTTTTTTCTAAATAAGAATTTTTTAATAATTTAACAAATGAAGTGACTTTTTTACAACCAGCTACATCAACTTAATTTACATAAAGTCATAACATATGTTTCTTTTCTCCCATTGAATTTACAAAAGAAAAGTTCATAGAAAACATTTTATTTACAAAAATAAATAATAAATTATAAAAAAAAAAAAAGTATTAAAAAATTGATAAAGAAAAATTTTTTAAACAAAATTTATGTTTATTCATTTACATCATCGAGTCACCAAAGCAATAAAAAAAGTCAAAAAATGACCAGCTTGCACAATGAAAATCAAAAATAATAGAAGGAAGACACGCTCTGAAAATTAATTTTTTAAATGATTAAGTTTAGAGAATTAACCTCTCCATAATATATTATTGTTGTTATTATTGTTTTGATCACCAGCATTAAAAACCTCAAAAGGATTCATTTTGAATTACTAAAAATAAAAAAATAACTGTTGAAAAATTAAGAGGAAGGGAGAACTTAATAAATATGTATAATGTTTGTAATCAAAATGAAAATTTTTATATGGTTATGACATTAACCTCTTCCACCCTTCACCTCACCACAACCTTTCCATAGGTTTATGTTTGAGAGGTGAAGGGTGTGGTAAGAGGAGAAAGAGAATAGGCCGCGACATCGTCTCATCCTTTTTTTTTACCAAAGCTCCTCTCCCTTTTGGTTTTCCTCTCTTCTTTTATCGGACCCTCCCCCGCGACGCTGCCGAAATGTCCTATCCCTTTTGGATTTTTACCGCGCCGCGACAGCTCCCGATATCCTTCTACCCCTTTTGGATTTGATTGACAGGTACAAGATTACATGGATTAGTGCCAGCCGCGACACCGGTGTTGGACTAACTACTCCCTACAATTATAGTTTACAATTAAATTAATTTTCTTAAAAGAACAAAAAAGGCTTTAAATCATTTTATTTAAATTTATTCATTAAATTTATTCTTTTATTTTTTATATTCAAGAGACTTCAATTTTTCATTTAATTTGATTTTTTTATTCTCTTAATAAATTTTTTTTCTTTTAAATTATTATTTATTTATTTATTAGAATCCAATAAATTCTCTTCATAAAAATTATTTAAAAAAATAAAAATTCTTTTCAATTTCTTTTCTGTTCCTTTTTTTATTTCGCGCTTTAGAAATTAATTTTTCAAGGGCCTGTTTCTCTTTCTTGTTTTTTGTTTTCCTGCTTCTTCCGCTTTCCCTTTTTTTGATCGGCTAATCGACAAACCAAAAATATATATTTTTTAAAAAAGGAAAATCTTTAAATAAATTCATTTTTTGATTCTTTCGTGGTCATCCATCTGGAACTGGATATATTTTTATATATTTATTTTATTTTCTTATATGACAATGACCAATAAATTTATTTTACTTATTCTTTACCACACAATATATATTTAAAATTATTTTTTTTTTAATAATAATAATTTTAAAATAAGTGTTGGGCTAAAACACCGTCTTTTAAAATTATTAACGATAATTTATTTTAAATTTATTTTGGTTAGACAAATTATAATTAATTTTAATTTAATTACTTTATTATAATTTAAAAAAATGTCTACTAAAATCAATCCTTTACCTAATAAACAACAAAAATCATTATTTAATCCCCCAACATTATTACCTTCAACAGTTTTTATTTCAAAATTAGATAATACGAAAAATAATTCTAAAAATAATAAAATAAATATATCAAAAAGATTTCCACCAATTCATTTAAAAAGATTAGAACCAGAATGGGAAGTTAAAGAATTATTTAGAATGAATCCTTTAAATCTGTAAATTTATAATTTAATAAAATGAATTTTAAAAAAAAGTAAAATCCGGTTGGAATCGCTAAACGAGTTATTAAAAGTTTCAGAATTTTTAAATAATTCTGAGATTTATAAAAAAATTAGATATGTATGTATTTGAAGGAAAAAGAAAAAAAAATAAGACAAAGAAATTTGCAAAATAATATTTAATTTAATTTTTAAATAAAATTTAAATTAATTCTTTTTTATTTTTTAAAGTTTCTTTCTTGGATGTATTCCTCCTTTTCTAGGAGCTTTTGGTTCAATAATAACAGCATTAATTGTTCATAATGATGAAATAAGGCTAGAAAATAAATTTTTAAATTTTTATTTAATTTTAATAAAAATATTTTTTAGTAATTATAATTGGCAATGTGGGGTAATTTATTTTTAATATTTAATTAATTATTTATTTAAATATTTTAAGAGAGCACGATTACCTTCACTTTCACGTATTATAAATCTTCCTATGGAAAGTAAGTAATATTAAAATTATTTTAAATAAATAAAAGCTTTTTTACAAATTATTTAAAAAAATATTGGCAAGAGACTTTATTTTAGAATATATTAATTATTTAATTGTGAAAATAAAAATAAAATAATTAAATCTTTATATTAATTTAATTATTTTTTAAGGAATTTTTTGGCAATTTACATTTCTTTTTCACATTCCTTTGAGAATTGTAGAAATTGCTGTTGGATGTAATTAATTTAAAAATTATTTAAAAAAAAATTTATTTTCTTTTTCGAGTTAATCGTTATAATCGTCTTTGTTGTATTAATTGTAATTGGCCAAAAATATATAATTTAAGTAGATATTTATATTTAATATTTGGATGTTTTGAATTAATTTTTTTGATTGCACTTTCTGTTGTTGGAGAAAGAGAATTTATATGTAAATTAATTTTAAATTAAAAATTAAATATAATTTTAATTTAAATAAAAAGCTTATCATGTTATTTTCTTTTATGCTTTTGGTGGTTTTGCTACTGGATTTTTTATTACAAATGTTATTTGTCATTCACAATCACTTTATTATTTAAATCCTTATGTTTGTTTTTTAAACAAAAATATTTATAAATAAATAATGATTGTGGAAATCTTATCTTTTTCACCAAAAAAAAATATTTTTTTATTTAATTTTAATTAAATTTATCATTAATATTTCTTTTTCAAAAAATAATTAAAAATATTTTTTAGGGAAGAATTAGTTATTATATAAAAATAATAGTAACAATTCTTTTTATTATTTCAATGCCTATTTTATTTGGTGCTTTTATTTTATATTGGAGAAAATGCATAACAATAAGTTTATTTAATTTTAATTATTTTAATTTAAATATTTTTAATTAAAAAGTGTATGATGTATTTGCTATATTTGAATATATTGATGTTTTTCTTACAATATCTTATCATTGTTGTGCTTTTTTTGATATTCGACATAAAGTTATTTTTAGTATTAGAGATGTTAAAAAGAAAATAAATTAAAAAAAGAAATTTTAATTAAAAATAATATATTTTTGTTTTTATTTAAAAGAATTGTTAAATAAATTAATTAGACAAATATTTTTATTTAAAAAAAATTAAATTATGCACAATTGATGAAAAGACTAAATTAAAAAATATATATTTAAATTTACTCTTTCTCTCTAATAAATATTTATTTTGTTTAAATAATTATTCCATAGTTATAAATTATTTTAAACAGAGAGAGTATAAATTTAAATTTAAAAAATTAATGCCATTTATATTTTTCTAAAAAATAAGAAAAATGTTTTAAAATGATATTTCTTCATCTTTTTCATTTAATTTCAAATTTACCATTTAAAAAGTCTAACAATTTTATTTTTTGGGTAATGTCTAATAAAATATTTTCTTATTTCATTATAAATATTTATAAAAATTCCAACAGCAGCAACAACAACCCAACATTGCCAAGGAATTGGTTTAATTACCCAAGTTTGAGATTTAATTCTGCAATCGATTTATTCTCTTTATTTATTATTTTATGCCTAAAAGACAACAGCCAATGACTACAAGTTATTCTAGTCTTTCTTCTTCTGACCCAATGTCTAATTTTGAAAAAAGGCAGCGACTTATTAACGACATTCAAGAACTTTCTATTCCAGCAATGGATCCATCAGTTCCACCATGGGCACAAATTCTAATTAAACAAATGTCGGGTATTTTGAAGCTTGCTTCTGAGCTTCTTTCTGACAATTCTCATAAAAATTCTGACAACAACGACACGTACGACGAGTACAAACGACAATGTACTGTTGTTGCTGAAAGACTTCCAGAGGCTAAAGAAGGAAAACCTACAGAACGTGCACGTGCGGATCTTAGCACTGTATGTGACATGTTGGATATTTGCGAAGTTGAGCAATTGCCTGTTGCTGTTTATCGAATTGGACCGAAGCATTCCAAAACTAGTACGTTACCAAAACTTCTAAAAATTGAATTTTCAAATAGGCATGCGGCGCGACAATTCCTCTACAACAAATCAAAGCTCAAATCTCAATTGCTTTTTAAAAATGTTCGTCTACGTCCATCTCTTACACCTGAACAACTTGCAAGTCGAAAGCGTTTACAAACCTCATGCTCCTTGGCACGTGAACAGGCAAAGAAGGAAGGGAAGGATCATGACTACGTGGTTTATGCTGATATGGTAGTATTACGTAATGAAATACCAAATGTTAGGACTAAATTAAATCAAAACAACCATTGACATGCAAAAACTTTAGGACAAATAAAACTTTCCAAACATTTAAAGTACAATGGTTGTTTTAATAGATTTAATAGATTAAATAAAATAAATTTCTTATATTTTAATGCGAGAAGTCTAAAAAACAAACTGTCACATTTACACTTTATTTTACTAGAAAACCGTTATAAAATAATAGGGGTTACTGAATCATGGTTGACTGATATTGTTGATGATAATCTTTTATTACATGGAACCCAATATAATATTATTAGAACTGATAGGGTCAATGGTCGGGGTGGGGGAACTTGTTTATTTGTATCCAATACTATACCTTTTATTAAAAATGAAATAGTTCACAACTCCTCAGACATTTCTTGTATAGACTTAATTACTCCATCAGAAAAAATTCGTATTATATTGGTTTATAGACCTAACACTAAAGAAACTATTAAGGAATTCAAATCTATGTTAGAAATTTTGTACGAAATTTCTGCAGTTTCCTTTCCATTCATTGTATTAGGTGATTTTAACATGCCCAACATCAAATGGGAAAATTATAGTACACTAACGAAAAATAATAAGGAAACATTATTTTTAGAATACCTACAAAGTTTTGAGCTAAAACAAAATATTAATAAACCCACTAGGGGGGAAAACATTCTTGATTTAGTACTTTGTAACGAAGAAAATCTAATAAGAAATATAACAATCAATCCTCCTATAGGTAACTCAGATCACAACACAATAGATTTTGAAATATCTTTAACTAGTAATTTCAATGA
>ABLG01002542.1:0-11387 GCA_000172435.1 Meloidogyne hapla
TATTTTTTCTTCAACCCTCTTCAACAAATTTTTAACAAATTATTAATTTTATTTTTCCCATTTCTTCCAAAAAGTGGCAAAAAATAAGCAAAAAATGGAAAACGAGGTGTATAATGATAAAGACGAAAAAGGATTTTTAGACGAAGAATGTGAAGAGGATTGGCAGCAAAAACTCCCTGGGGAGTCTTCTCCCCTAACATCTCCTCCTTCACATTTATTTTTTGAAAAAGAAAAAAAGAGAAGAATTCTTCCAATTCCTTCTTTAGAAAGAAGATCAACAACAAATAAAACAATATATTCTTCAATGTTAAAAAATCCTAAAGGTTTTTACCATCAATTGGAGCCTTGGAAGTTGTCAATGGCACCAAGTGAGTGTTTTTAGTAAAAAAAGAATTTTTTTAAAAGTTATTTTTACATTACATATGTTTATTTTTGGTCATTTTTTGTCTACCAATATTTTTTATTTTTTATTTAAAAAAAGAGCTTTTATTAGAATATTTTTGTTGAGGGTGTTTTAAATTTCTGAAAATTATTTATCCTTCAAAACATTTCAACTTGTAATTTTGGTTTGAAATTCTGATTTGCAATTTTTTGTGATTTTCTTCCTAAATTCGAATATTCAAAAATTTTTATTTTAATTTACTTTAATGATTTTCCCCATCCATCATTTACCTCAGTAGCCTTTTCCCTCATATTAATTTCTAAATTAATAAAATTTAAATAGATCTTTTCCCAACTCCAATTTCACCACAACCATTAACTCCATTAGATGACCGTCGTCTTTTTAATGAAGAAGAGGAAGAATTATTAATTCAAAGACGAATTACCGCATCTCCAGTACATGTAGATGCATTAAGGGATTTAACGATTACAATGATGGGACCTGCTGTTGGAGGGTATTTTTAACAAATAAAATTATTTATTTAAAATTTTATGGGGATTATACCGGTCTAAAGAATGAAAAGAAATTTTCTCAGAATTATTCTAAAAAGTTTCTCCTCAAAAATATTTTTGTTAAGAAAAAGAAATATAAGTAAATAAAATGTGGATCATTTACTATTTTTCTACAGGACATTTAATGTCTCCGAAAATCCCAAAAAAATATTTTCTTGTCAATTTAAATTTTTTTGACAAAAATAAACAACAATTTACCTTTCACTTTCAATTTATTTTCTTATCTTAAATTTTTTACTAATTGTTTTTTTTTAATTTTTTTACTACTTTTATCTTCACTCAATCACCAAAAATTAGTTATTTTCTTTTAATTATTTTCCAAAAAAATATTTTTTTCTTTTCACAAAAATTCTTTCCAATATTTTTTTCTCCAAAATATTTTCTTAAATAAAATGAATATTTTTAATATTATTTTTTCTGATAATAATTATGGTTATGAAAAAGCATATGCGCGACCTGGGAGACTTCAACTTTTATATTATACTTATTTATGGAGAAGAAGAGATAGGTTATATTTTTAATTATTTTTAGATTTTTTTAGATTTTATTTCATTTTTATTAAAAGTTAAACTTTAATATTTTTTTTAATTTTTGGTAATTTTTGGGATTTTTTTCTTTATTTTTTTTATTTTCTTAATTTTTAAGAATTTTTAATTTTTCTATCATTTTAATTATTTTTTATCAATATTCTTCAATGAATTAAATTCTGGTTTATTAATTCTGAATGAACATTCTAATTTCTAAATTTGTAATTTTTTAATTAATTTATATTTCTGTTTGACAAATTTGCTAGTCAGATTTCTTGTCCTTATTTTAATTTTTATTTTTCATAAATAAGTTCATTAATAAATTAATTTTAAATTTTAAAGTTCAATTCATTTTATACTTAATAATTTAACATTTAAAAAATTAAAAATCAAACAAAAATTCTACTATTTATATATTTTCAAAAAATTATTTTTCGTTCTTTTCACACCTTGATCTCTTGACTTTTCACACATCTCTTAAAAAATAACTTGTCAAAACAAATACTAATTAAAAAAATAAAACAAATAAATATTATTTATTTATTCTTTTATTTTTTTTTAAATTTTGTCGAAATTCAATCTTTTATTAAATTTTCTTTCTTAAATTTTTTTCTTTTTTCTTCCAAACCCTTAAATAATTTTTCAACTTCTTTCACCTTTAAATTTATTTAAAAATCTAAAAATGAATCGTTATTGTCGACATCATTCCCCTCGCCCTAAATGGGCCAAAAAACGTCAAAAACAACAAAAATATCCTTTAAAAGTTGGAACATTAAATAAAAAATATAAAACAAAATTTAACTCTAATAAAATAAATAAAAAATTAAATTATTTTTTAAATGAAGAAAAATATATAAAAGAACAGTCTCGAATATTAGAAATAAGAGATTCTATTCAACAAATATATTTAGCTTTTATTTGGAAAAGAAAATGGTAATTTGGAATTATTTTTAAATAAATTAAAATTATTTATGAAAATATTAAGCAAAAATTTGATTATCGGGACCAAAATATTTTTTTATTTCATAACACCCAAAATTACTAAACGCCAAATAACCGGCGCCGAATTGTCCATTTCCTTTTCCCCTATAAAACCTAAACCTTTTGGATTCAAATTTTAGCTTAAAACTTGAAGCCAAAAGGTTAAGTTTTATAGGGGAAAAGGCAAAAGACACTTCTGCGCAGGAAATTATTTTCGTACTAAAAATCTTTTTCTGTTGAAATTTATTCATAAAGCAATAATTCCTATATTTTTATCTTTCAAATGTATAAAATTTGTTAATAAAATAGGCAAAATTTAAAAGTTATGGGTTAATAAATAACTATAGCGCCGAGTTTGTCGGCGCCAAGTTGTATTTTCAAACCTAAAGGTTTAGGCTTCAAAAGGTTTAGGCTTAAAATAAACATTTCGGCGCCGCCAACCCTGTCGCCAAGTTTATTTTTGTTTGTCGAAAATATTTAAAAATTCACTTATACCCCCAAAATAAATTTTAATTAATTATTGCAAATCCTTTCAATTCCATTATTAAGAAAAAAAAATAAAAATAAAAAAAGTATTATATTTATATTTATTTATGTAAATACCCCGCAGGCTGTTTTTGGTGCTATTAACGGCTCATAGCTTTAAAGTTAAACAAAACAAGCAAAAAAGCGTTAGTATATTCTATTACTTACATATTTTTCTAATCCTTTGCTTTTATTTATTTTTTTTATTTTTAGATTTTATTGGCAAAACATTTATTTTTAGTTAATTCTAATTAAATATTTAAAAAAATCCAAAAATTCTTCCAAAAAATATTTTATATTAATTTATATCAGTAAATAGAACATTTAATTTAATTAATTTAAAAAAAATATACAAAAATTTACAAAATCCATAATATGTATTTTGTAATTTCTCCATTTATATTTATTAAATATCCTCATTTTTCTTTTTTTGTTTGTAATGTCCTTCTTTAAACATTATAAAAATATTTGCAGCATAGTTTTTCTATTTTTTTCTTGTCAACGACAGCCTAACCCCCTCAACTAACCAAAAACGTCAATGCCCCAGGGCGCTCATAAAGTAAAGAGAAAAGGTTCGATTCCACTCATCCAAAAGCTGTACAATTTTTTCTTGCAAAAAAGGCGGTATATAAAATTTCTTTTTAGAAAAACCAAGAAAAAGAGAAAATTTTTAGTTGTTTCATTGTTATACATACATACAAGAAGATTAATTTTAAAGTTGCCTTCTAAAACTAACAATTAGTTTTTATTTAAAAATTGAATTTTAAATTGAATTTTAAATTTTAGATAATTCTTTTGGCATTTATTTATTTTAATTAATATACAATTTTAATTAAAACTAATTTCATGTTTTTAGAAATTTCTTTTTTTTTCTCCTTATCTCTTTAATCTTTATCACAAGTAATTCGCAAAAGTATTTTTCTTTGAAAAATAAAAAAATAAAAAATGTGATTAATTATAAATACATTTTCTATTAAATAATTTTTTCATTTCATTTTTTAATAAAAAATCTAAAAGAAAACTAAAAAAAATACTATAGAGAATTGCCACTTTAAAAACAAAAATAAATATTAATTTTAAATTTTCTTTATTTGTAAAACTTTTACTTTTCGTTTAAAAAAATATTATTTTTCGATAATTAATATTTTTATTAATTATTTACATAATTTATTTAATTTAACTTCTACTCAATTAAAACACGTAAAATAAATATAATTTTTTAATTATTTAATTTAATCTTCTCTGTAAATTTTAAACAGAAATCCACAAAAATATGAAAAATAATTACCGTAAATGCTGAAATAATTACCCTCTCTCAAATAAATACCCCCTCCCTAATAATTACCCCCTCTAGCGAGGGGTTGAAAAATTAATTACTCAGGGTAATTATTTCAGCATATACTGTATGTTAAGCCTCAATTATGTTAAATCCCTTATTATTTTTTAAAATTAGTTAATCAAAAAATGTATTATTTCGTGACTAGTATTTTTATTTTTAACTTCAGAAAAACTTACCACAATAACTATATTTTTTTACTCTATTTTTTTTGCTTAAATCTTTTTATTTAATTTATTTTTATATTATTATTTTTTATTTTATAAAATATTTTATTTAATCTATAGAATGTTTTTGATAAAATATTATTTGATTATTTAAAAAACTCACTTTTTTGAGTTCTTTTGTAAAATAAAATGAGTAGGCGTCGTTCGCGTGCTGGCTCTTTAGCGCATTTAAATCCAAGCCCTACTGCTAGCGGCGGATATTCAAATTCGCGAAATGCATCGACAAAAATGCATCATATAGGAATTGATCAAATTGCAAGGTTTGGAAATTTTTAGGGAAATAAATTGTTTTTAATATTTTTTATTGTCTGATTTTTTGATTTTATATTTGGGATTTATGGCCATTTTATTTTATTTTTTTACATATTTATATTAAAATACTTCTTTAACATAAAAGTAGACTAATCATAATTTTTATAAACTAAAGTTCAATAATTTCATAATGATCTAGTTTAAAATTTTTTTAAATTTTAAATATTTTTTAACAAAAATTTAATAAAATTAAATTATAATATTTAAATAATTCATTTTCCAATAAAATGTAACTTAAAATAGAATGAATAATTTATATATGTAAATTAAGGTTAGCGGCCGAGGAGGCTCGAAAAGAACAGCAAAGACAAGCACAAGAAGGATTCGGTGCTATAGGCAGAA
The DNA here is from genome assembly GCA_000172435.1 of Meloidogyne hapla. Taxonomy (NCBI): domain Eukaryota; kingdom Metazoa; phylum Nematoda; class Chromadorea; order Rhabditida; family Meloidogynidae; genus Meloidogyne; species Meloidogyne hapla. The sequence continues at coordinate 5,205 of ABLG01002542.1, forward strand.
AATCGGGTGGATTGGGGCCTGGGGGAAAGGAAAAGGTTTTTATTTAATTGAAAAATCAAGAAAAAATAAATTAAAAATAATTAATTTTTAATAGGGTCCTTCTTCATTGTTTATCTTCAGTGAAGATAATATTATTCGACGCAACGCGTAAATTAAAGAAAAACAATTTAAAAAAATACTATTTTTTTATTTTTCAGTAAGGCTATTATTGAATGGGGACCTTTTGAATTTTTTATCCTTGTAAGTCAAAATATTTAATTGTTGAACTAGTATTTAATTTTATTAAAATAAAAATTTAATTCAGTTAATAAATAAAAATAATTTTTAAAGGTTACAATTATTCTAAATTGTGTTGTACTTGCTATGGAACAACATTTACCAAAGTCTTATAATTTCCTAAAAATTATCTAAAAATTTTATAAAATTTTAAGGAACGACAAAAAACCTTTATCAGAAAAATTAGTACGTTATTTTCTATTTTTAAAATGATAATTTAATTATTTAAAATTAATTAATTTAAATAAAAAAATATTCAAAATTTCCCTTTCCTTTTAGGAAAAAACAGAGCCAATATTTATGGCCATTTTTTGTATTGAATGTGTTTTGAAGGTTATAGCATTTGGTTTTGTTATGCATAAAGGGTCTTATCTAAGATCTGGTTGGAATATTATGGATTTTATTGTTGTTGTTACTGGGTGGGGAAATTAAAATTAAATTAATTTTTATTTTTTAAATTAATTATAATATTTAATAAAAAAATTTTGAGAAAAAATGAAAAAAATTATGGAAAATTAAGGAAATTATTTTTTCACTTAGAAAATTCATAAATCATTTATTTTTCTCAAAATTCTTTTATTCTCCTTTAAAGAGTCCTCACAATGATGCCATTCTCTCCTTCCGGAGGTGATAAATCCGAAGGAGTAGATTTACGTACATTACGAGCGGTTCGAGTTTTAAGACCTTTAAAATTGGTTAGCGGTATTCCTAGTAAGTATTTCTCAAAATAAATTTAAAAATTAAAATTTTTAACTTAAAGGTTTACAAGTTGTTTTAAAATCAATTTTATGTGCAATGGCACCTCTTCTTCAAATAGGTCTTTTGGTGCTTTTTGCAATTGTTATTTTTGCTATTATTGGATTAGTAAGAAAATAAAAAATAAATAATATTAAAAAAAAATTTTTTTAAAGGAATTTTATTCTTCTGCCTTTCATGCTGCTTGCTATAATGAATTTGGTGAAATTGTTAATCTCAGTGAAAAACCATTTCCTTGTTCTAATAAATCTGCCTCTACTGGAGCTTATAATTGTGATGTGGTGAATAAATAAAATATTTTTTGAAATTTTAAAAAATATTTTTCAAAGCCTGGTGCTACTTGTTTAAGTCAATGGATTGGTCCAAATTATGGAATTACTTCTTTTGACAACATTGCCTTTGCAATGATTACTGTCTTTCAATGTATTACAATGGAGGGGTGGACCTCAATTATGTATTATGTAAATATATTATTTTATTTTTAAATTTTATTTTTAAAGTTTATTTTTGGCTAAATTAACCTTTAAACTACTGAGAATTTTATTTTGAAACCTCCCTTCTGTATTTCTAACAAAAATTAATTTTTATTATTTTTATTAAAATTTATAAGTAAACAATTTATTTTGATGGGTAATTTTGATATCTCAAATGATTGGAACAAAACAGAATTTTTTGAAACAGAAATTTTGCCCAAAACTACGCTCTATCTATTATATATTTTTTTAACCCTTCTCAGTTCTTTTAAAAATATTTTTAAAAATTATTTTTATTAGACAAACGATTCATTGGGAAGTACTTACAATTGGGCTTATTTTATTCCTTTAATTGTTCTCGGCTCTTTTTTTATGCTTAATTTAGTTCTTGGTGTTCTTTCTGGTGAATTTGCTAAAGAAAGGTGTATTTATTTAAAAAATTTAATTTTAAAAAATATTTAAGAGAAAGAGTAGAAAATAGAAGGGAATTTTTAAAACTTCGTAGAATGCAACAAATTAATAGAGAATTGGAAGGTTATATTGAATGGATATTTGCTGCAGAAGATGTTATTTTACAAGAGGAAAGAACAACAGATGAGGAAAGAGTTACCATTATGGAAGGTAAAATAAATTAGTTTTATAATTATTCTGTGGTGATGAAAATTCCCAAAAATTGTTAGCTTCCCGTATTAAATCATATAACAATTTGCCTATTAGTAAATTTAATCCTCTATTTAGAGGTACATTTCCATTGGTAGCACAGATTAAATTCAATTATTTTTCAATTTGTTCCCATCACATTTCTAATGATCGTTCTAGTCCAAGTTCTTATTCATGGTTTACTCCCGATTTTTGTTCAGGGAACTGAATTATCCCAGGATGTTATTTAAATTCCTATTTTATTTTATTAATTAGCTCGTCGCCGTGCCAATAAAATGATACAAAAAGATGGAGGTATAGGAAAACAAACGAGTGTTGAAACTGAAGAAGAGGAAGAAGATGGAGAAGATTATGATAATGATCAAGATGATGATTTAGTTGTAGATAATAGACGTGGAAATAATAGATTGGGTGGTGATAATATGTAAGTGAGGGAAATAATAATATTTCTAAAAAATTTTTAAAAAAATTAAAAAAAATTTTTTTAATTAATTTGGAATTTTAATTAATTTAATATTTACTAACGAATAAATTGATACAAATTAACAAAAATAATTAAAATTTATTAATGAATAAAATTCAATTAAAATATATTTTTTAAACTAAAAAAAATTTAAAGAATAAATTTCTGAATGTTCTGATTTCTTTTTTAAATTTTTAGGTATCTAAATTCAAATACTCTTCCTATTCGAGGACGTTTAGATTCATCTGCTGATGTTGGGTAAATTAAATTATTAAATTATTTTATTAATTTTGGATTTTAAAAGAAAGAAAATGAGAGTTTTATTTTTTTCTTCTTCCTTTTGGCATAGAAAAATGCGTCGTATTCGTGTTTGTTTGCGACATGTTGTTAAATCTCAAATTTTTTATTGGAGTGTAATTACTCTTGTTTTTTTAAATACTGTTTGTGTTGCTTCTGGTAAAATATTTTTAATCATTTAAAAATTCAAAAAATTATTTTCAGAACATTATGGTCAGCCTGAATGGTTTACCGAATTTTTAAGTAATTAATTATTATTTTAAAAATATTTTTTAAAAAATTTTTAGAATATGCTGAATTTACTTTTCTTGCCATTTTTATAAGCGAAATGCTTATTAAAATATTTGCTATGGGTTATAGAACATATTTTACTTCAAAGTAAATTTTAAATAATTTAATTATAATTTAACTCTCGTTATAATTTCACCCCAAATGAAGGCTCTTTTTGCTTAGATTTTTAAATAAATTTAAAAATTTTTTCTAAAAATATTTTTTACTCATTTATTTTTTAAGATTTAATCGTTTTGATTGTATTGTTATTGTTGGATCTGCTATTGAAGTAGTATGGGCTGAGGCGAAAGGAGGATCTTTTGGGTACTTAAAAATTAAGTTAATGAATTTTAAAATATTTAACAAAAAATTTTAAATTAATTTTAATTAAATTTAAGTATCTCTGTTCTCCGCGCACTTAGACTTCTTAGAATATTTAAACTCACTTGCATATTGGTTGAGGTGTGCTAATTAATTTAAAAATATTTTATTCAAATAAAGAGAAATTTAATAACTATTTTTAAAATTTTTATTCAAATTCTTAGCCTTCGAAATTTGGTTCGGTCATTGTTACACTCAATGCGTACAATTATTTCACTTCTTTTCCTGCTCTTTCTTTTTATTGTTATATTTGCATTATTGGGAATGTACGGATTTTATTTTAAATTAATTTTAAATTTTTATTTAAATTATTTGTAATTATTATTTTTAATTATTTAAGGCAATTGTTTGGTGGCAAATTCAATTTTCAAGTGTGTTATTAATTTTATGTTAATTATATTAGCTTTTAAAAAGTCTAAAGAATTTTTAAAAAATTATTTTAATTATCTAATTAATTAGAAAATTTATTTTTCAGAATTATCATCCATATACTCATTTTGATACTTTTCCCATTGCATTAATTACTGTCTTTCAAGTGATTTTTTAATTTTTAAAATTCTTTTTGAAATTTTTCAAAATTGTTAGATATTAACTGGCGAAGATTGGAATGAAGTTATGTATTTAGCTATTGAATCTCAAGGGGGTATTTATGGTGGTGGAATGGTTTATTGTATTTATTTTATTGTTCTTGTACTTTTTGGAAATTGTAAAAAAATTAATTTTTTATTTAAATATTTTTATAAATTTTAGACACATTACTTAATGTTTTCTTGGCCATTGCTGTAGATAACTTAGCTAATGCACAAGAATTAACGGCTGCTGATGAAGTAAGAAATATTTTTAAAATTTGTTTCTAATTTTCATTGGATTTAACTAAAATGAATAGAAGTAATGAAGAGATTATCTAAAATATCAAGGCATGCCTTTACCTTAATAAATCCGTTTTACGGAAAATGAGAGATTCAATAATCGTTTAAAACCCCTTCTATATTTTATTGAATCATAGAATTAAATATAAATTTTAGAATTAGTATATTTAATAAATATTTTTATATTAAGGCAGATGAAAAGGCTAATGAAATGTATGATGAAGAAGATGAATCTTTGGGTAAAAATTATTGAAAATTAAATATTAATTTTATTTTTAATTAAATATGTTTATTATTTTTAATTCTATTTGAAGGTTTTGATGAAAGAGACCTAGAAATTGGTGCTGGTGTTGAAGCTGAATTAACAAGAGAAATAGATGGTAGAATAAAAATTAAAAATAAAATAAATATATTATTTTAAATTAAAGATGAAGAATGTTATGAAGAAGAAAGTCCTTTTGGTGGTCCAAAGCCAATAGTTCCATTTTCTTCAATGTTTATTCTTTCTCCTACTAATCCTTTTCGTTGTCTTGTACACAGCGTTGTGGCTACTAAATATTTTGAAATGGTTTTTAAATTATTTTACAATTTTAAAAATAATCAATTTTAAATTACAATCGTAATTTTAGGTTGTAATGGTTGTTATTTGTGCTTCAAGTATTTCTTTAGCAGCAGAAGACCCAGTTGATGATGAAAATCCTCGCAACAAAATTTTACAATATTTCGATTATTGTTTTACTGGTGTTTTTGCATGTGAAATGTTATTAAAGGTGATTTAAGGATCGAAATAATTTTAAAAATTATTTTACTTTATATTTAACTTTATTCTGAAGATATCTTAAAAAATAAATAATAATTTTAATTTTTTGGAATTAAATAATCTGTATTTTTTCAGTTGATCGATCAAGGCGTTATATTACATCCAGGTTCCTATTGCCGTGATTTCTGGAATGTTTTGGATGGTGTTGTTGTTGTTTGTGCACTTATCGGCTTTGCATTTTCGTAAGAAATTAAAAAAAAATTTTTAATTTATTTAATTTTTTATTAAATTTTAAGTGGAACATCCGGGGCCACTGGAAAAAACTTGAGTACAATCAAATCATTGAGAGTACTTCGTGTGTTACGTCCACTAAAAACGGTTAAAAAATTTATAAATAAACTTGAATTTGTAAATGAAATACTTTTATAAAGATTAAACGAATTCCAAAACTTAAAGCAGTATTCGATTGTGTTGTAAATTCATTAAAGGTTTCAACTTATTGGGAATTAAATAAAAAATTTTTTATTAGAATGTCTTCAACATTCTCATTGTTTACTTTCTATTTCAAGTGAGTTATTACAGCTTTATTTAAATAAAATTTTTACGTTTGTTTTTGTAAATAAATAATTTTTCAATTTAAATGGGATTGTAAATGAAATAGGTAGTATTACATTTTTAAGTTGTTGATAAAATACATTTTTAATGGAAATTGCAATTGTTGCAATTAATCATTATATAAACTTAGAATTGCAAATGAAAATTAAATTGTAATTGTGAATTTAATATTTTAATTTAAGTTTTAATTGTGAAATAAATACATTTATAAATAAACTTGAATTTGTAAATGAAATACATTTATAAATAAACTTGAATTTGTAAATGAAATACATTTTTAAATCTTGTAAGATGTTGTAGATGTACTTCTTATTTAATCTTTCTGGGTTCTGTAAATGCTTTCCGATATTAAGTTCTCTTGGT
>ABLG01002541.1:0-10263 GCA_000172435.1 Meloidogyne hapla
CTGGTAATAGAAAATTGTTTGGAAAATTCATTTCCAATTTTTACAACAGATTTTCTATTATATAGATAATTAGATATCCATTTTAGAAGTGAGGATTCAATTCCTATTAATTTTAATTTAATTAGAAGACGTTCATGAGATATAGAATCAAAGGCTTTCGCCAAATCAAAATAAACTATGTTGATTATATTTTTATTATCTAATCCGAATGATATGTCATCTTGAAATTCGATTAATTGTGTAGTGACAGATTTGTTTGGTCTGAATCCGTGCTGACAATCTGGTAATATACCATTTTGTTCAGCATAGATAGACATATGTTTTGCAATAATTTGTTCAATTACCTTTGTTATAGAACACAATAGTGAGACGGGGCGAAATTCATCTACTTTGGGTGTTTTTGATGTTTTCGGTATGGGTATAATTATACTTTGTTTCCATGTTTCTGGGAGAGTTGAAGTCATTAATGAGTTAGAGAAAATATAATAAAGGGGATAATACAGACTTTTTGCACATTTCTTAAGGAATATACAAGGTATAGAGTCATATGAAGTATTATTTTTTTCAGGTAACTTAGAAAGAAGATCAAAAATTTGATGTTCAGTTATAATGACTGATTGACATGAAAGCTCGGTTGTTTTAGAACTTAGGTCTGAGTTATCTAAGCAATTAATATTAAAGACTGAACTAAATTTGGTGCTTAGCATTTGTGCTATTCTATTATCAGAATATACTAAATGCTTATTTCCATCTAAAATTGAGGTTATTTTTCTGTGCTTCGTTTTAAGAAATGAAGATATATATGAGAATTTCTGACTTATTGTTTGAGTTTTATGTTTTTCCCTATTCTTTAAAAACTTTTTTGTTTCAAAATCTATTCTTTTAGATACATATGAGATTTTTCGTGTTAATTCTGGGGTAGATTTTTGTTGCCAAAGAGTTTTTAGATATAAGGTCATTTTTTGTATATGTTCTGGTTTTTTAAGATTATTACATTTAATTTTTGATTCTGGAATATATATATATATAGCGTCATAAATAATAGATTGAAAAATAGAATATAGATGATTTATATCTAAGCATTGTGAGAATACTAAATTCCAATTTATTGATGAAAAATAAAGCATTAATTAGTGTGTAGTTTGCTTTACGAAAATTTGGAAATTTATATATATTATCATTGAAATTACTAGTTAAAGATATTTCAAAATCTATTGTGTTGTGATCTGAGTTACCTATAGGAGGATTGATTGTTATATTTCTTATTAGATTTTCTTCGTTACAAAGTACTAAATCAAGAATGTTTCCCCCCCTAGTGGGTTTATTAATATTTTGTTTTAGCTCAAAACTTTGTAGGTATTCTAAAAATAATGTTTCCTTATTATTTTTCGTTAGTGTACTATAATTTTCCCATTTGATGTTGGGCATGTTAAAATCACCTAATACAATGAATGGAAAGGAAACTGCAGAAATTTCGTACAAAATTTCTAACATAGATTTGAATTCCTTAATAGTTTCTTTAGTGTTAGGTCTATAAACCAATATAATACGAATTTTTTCTGATGGAGTAATTAAGTCTATACAAGAAATGTCTGAGGAGTTGTGAACTATTTCATTTTTAATAAAAGGTATAGTATTGGATACAAATAAACAAGTTCCCCCACCCCGACCATTGACCCTATCAGTTCTAATAATATTATATTGGGTTCCATGTAATAAAAGATTATCATCAACAATATCAGTCAACCATGATTCAGTAACCCCTATTATTTTATAACGGTTTTCTAGTAAAATAAAGTGTAAATGTGACAGTTTGTTTTTTAGACTTCTCGCATTAAAATATAAGAAATTTATTTTGTTTAATCTATTAAATCTATTAAAACAACCATTGTACTTTAAATGTTTGGAAAGTTTTATTTGTCCTAAAGTTTTTGCATGTCAATGGTTGTTTTGATTTAATTTAGTCCTAACATTTGGTATTTCATTACGTAATACTACCATATCAGCATAAACCACGTAGTCATGATCCTTCCCTTCCTTCTTTGCCTGTTCACGTGCCAAGGAGCATTGAGTTTGTAAACGCTTTCGACTTGCAAGTTGTTCAGGTGTAAGAGATGGGCGTAGACGAACATTTTTAAAAAGCAATTGAGATTTGAGCTTTGATTTGTTGTAGAGGAATTGTCGCGCCGCATGCCTATTTGAAAATTCAATTTTTAGAAGTTTTGGTAACGTACTAGTTTTGGAATGCTTCGGTCCAATTCGATAAACAGCAACAGGCAATTGCTCAACTTCGCAAATATCCAACATGTCACATACAGTGCTAAGATCCGCACGTGCACGTTCTGTAGGTTTTCCTTCTTTAGCCTCTGGAAGTCTTTCAGCAACAACAGTACATTGTCGTTTGTACTCGTCGTACGTGTCGTTGTTGTCAGAATTTTTATGAGAATTGTCAGAAAGAAGCTCAGAAGCAAGCTTCAAAATACCCGACATTTGTTTAATTAGAATTTGTGCCCATGGTGGAACTGATGGATCCATTGCTGGAATAGAAAGTTCTTGAATGTCGTTAATAAGTCGCTGCCTTTTTTCAAAATTAGACATTGGGTCAGAAGAAGAAAGACTAGAATAACTTGTAGTCATTGGCTGTTGTCTTTTAGGCATAAAATAATAAATAAAGAGAATAAATCGATTGCAGAATTAAATCGATTAATCTTAAACTTGGGTAACCTTCTTCTATAGTCAAGCTTAAACTTGGGTAATTAAACCCAAGTTTAAGCTTGCGCTCGCCCCTGCCCCCGATGTCCCCTTTGTCGCGCCGTGAAGCAACTTTTATTACCCTATAATTAGTGGATATTTTGAGCACGGGTGTGGCTGGCATAACGGATAAGTAAAGTATTTTCTCGTTGAAAATTTTGTTTTTAAGATGAAATCTCCAGAATTTTCTGTTTATATCTCAAATAAAAAGGATCCAATAAGGGTTTCATGTAATTTTTTTAATTTAATTTTTTAATTCAATTTTCAATTTTAGGGTATGGCAATGAGGAATGTTTTACAGAAAATCGAAAAATAATTTTGGATGCATTTGGGAATGGAGTGCTACAATGGAAAAGGTTTATTAAAAATTTTTAGAATAAAAATCAAAAAAAAAATTTTCAAAAATTTTTCAGAGACTCGCAAACATCAACTTTTCCTTTAAATCTTCGTTTTCAACCTTCTTTTGTGCCTTTTGATGCAGAATGTTCTATAATAAAAAATGGAAATTCTAATGACCATATATCCTCAGAATTTGCATTTTTACACATTTATTTTATTTTTGCAAAGGTTTTAATTTTTAATATTTTTATTAAAAAAATTTTTTTTCTCAGAATTTTGAAGAATATCGAATTTCTGTCCGCCCTGAAATTTCTGAATGGTTTTCTGATTTGACTGAAGCTAATTGTCACTCTTGGCTAATTATTTTTGATTCTTCCCGGGTTAAAGATAAGAAAAATAGAACTCAAATAAATGACAAATTGAAGAATGATTTTGCTAGGTTTCAGAATAGGTAAAGAATTTTAATTGTAATTTTTACAATCAGAATTATTAAATAAACTTGAATTAATTTTAAAATCAGAAATTGTAAAAACAAAACATTTGTAAAGCTTTGTTTTATAATTTTACAAACCAGAATTATTAAATAAACTTGTTTATTTAAAAAGAAATTACAATTGTAAAAATTATATTTGTGAAACTTTGTTTTACAAACCAGAATTTAAAAATCTGAATTTTAATTAATTTTCAGAATTTTTGAATCAAATGAAATCTCCTCTGAAAAATCAAAATCATCATTAACTTTAATTCTTCAAAACAATTTATTTTCTTCTTTCGACAATTACTCTAATAATTTAATTAATAAACTTAGAAAATTAAAAGAAGTTGTAAATGAAGATAGTTTTGTTCTTTCAAATTTTATTAATGAACAGGTTTATTTTTTCAAAATTATTGGAGAGTAATTAAGAAGAAAAAAAATATTTTTGATTTTTTTCATAATTTTTTTAAAAAATTTTTACCCAATTTTTTGGATGATTTTGGATATTTTTGAATATTTAATTTTTAAATTGAGTTTAAAAAATTTATTAATTATTTTAATTTTTCTTTTTTTTTCAGTTCAGATTGTGTCTTTTCTATTGGAGTTTAGGTCTTTTTGAAATGGCTTTGGCAGAGCTGGATTCATTAACCAGCTTTTTTGCAGATTCAATTCGTGCCTTAGCTCAGAAAAATGGTTAAAAATTATTTTAAAAATTAAAAATAATTTTTCTTAATTTTTATTTAAAGATTCAGCATTAAATTCAATAAATTGGTTAAAACAATTACGCCCTCTCCCTTTGGATAAATGCTGTATTCTTTTAAATCAACAACTTTATGCTTCATCTTTTGGTGACGATTGGCAATTAGTTAGAGTACATGCGCATTTACTTGCACACCAAATTATGCTTTCTGCAAGTCTACTTAATTATAGGTGAAAATAATCAGAATTAAATATCAGAATAATTAAACTTGAATTAATTTAAAAATTTACAAATTGTAAAAACAAAGAATCAAACACATTTGTAAAACTTTTTTTAATAAACCAGAATTTTAAAGAAACATTTTTAAATCAGAATTATTACAATAAATAAACTTGAATTTTACAAATCAGAATTAATAAAACAAGAATTATTTTTTTACAAATCACAATTATTAAATAAACTTTTTCAGATTAAACTTGGCTAACACACCATCAACTCAACACTCACAAGAACATCATTTACCACAAACTACAAATCAAGTTTTAGCTGTAAAAGCATTATCAGAAGTACAATCGTCTTCAAATACAATTACAACTGATTCTTCTGCTCTTGTTTCCTCCCCTTCTTTACAATCCCTTTCTCAACATTCCTCAATAATTGAAGGCTCTACAACTACATTTTCTCAATTAAATACTCTCCAGCTTCGCCATGATTGTATAACAACAGTTTTAAATTATGTTAGAGAGACCCTTCAACGTTTAGAAGAAGATTTACACATTCTTTCTGCTAATTTTAATTCTGCCCATTTAAATTTTCTTTTTATTTTTTGGCAAGAAGAAATTGTCAAATTTGTTGAACATTTACTATTTTCTGTTGATTATGAATTAGAAAATAAAACTTCAGTTTATGACGAATTGGTAATGATGGAATCAACTGCTGCATCGCATGCTGCCTTTCTTTTGCATAAAAAATCTGAAGCAGTATGTATTTTAATTAAAATAATATTTATTTAAAACTTTCTACAATTTGTAAAAATTAAGTTTTATTTTTTTACAAATTGTAAAAAAGCTATTCCTAGAATTGTAAAAAAGGTTTTATTTTTACAATTTTTAAACGATAAAATTTTCTTTTTACAGTTTGTAAAAAAAGTTTGTGTTTTATTAAGTTGTAAAAGAAGTTTTATTTTAAGATTGTGATATTTTGTTATTTTTTACAAATTGTAAAAAAGTTTAATTTGATAAATGCTTTATTCATTTTTAGCTTTTCAATTTGTACTTGTTACTTACAAATACTAAAAAGAGTCAAGAAGTTACATTAGCTCGGCGTTGGCTACAACAAACTTCTTTGCCTTCATCGACTGAAGATGACAATATTTTTATTCCCGAATCTTTTAGAATTTTGAATGATTTTTTCTGTAATTCTACAGATTTGGAAAAATTTGGAATTTATGTAAAAGACGAATTAAATGAGGCTTTAAATATTTTTCGGAAGCATAATTGGATGGGACATGTTCTTTATTTGGAATATTGTATTTCTACACTTTCACAGTTTATTTTTTAATTATTTAATTTTAAATTTCATATAAATTTTAGCAATTCAAATGAAGACTCTTACAACCGCGAGAAGGAACACGTGAAAAGACTCTTATCAGGCGATTCACTTTTTCAAGTACAAGACATTAATGGGTATTTGAAAAAATTCTTGAATAACTATAACGATCATTTTGAGCAATTGGACAGTGAATTGTATAAATTAAATTCTTAAATTATTTAAATTAAATTATTTAAAGCTTTTATAAATTTAATTTAAAAAATTATTGAATTTTTAAAATTATTTTTTTAAATTAATTTTTAGGTTATTTGATTTTGTCCTTGTTCTTTTAATAATGTCTAAAAATCCATTGACTGATGAATTTGAAGGTGTTTTGTCCAAATTATCAACTCAATACAGAACAAAGTGATTTATTTTTAAAATCTAAAAAATAAAATAAAAATTATTTTTTAAAGAAGCAATTTATCCTGGCTAAAATACAATTTAATTGATATTTCTTCAAATCGTCCACTTATTCAATTTCCATTCAAAATTGTTAGAATTTGTTCACCCCCACTTTTTCGCTCTACACTGCATCAACCTGCCCAACTTATTTTAGATATTTACAATTCTTTTTCTTTACAATTTTACAATTGTAAAATTAAAGCAATTTTTAAATTACTTAAAAATCAGTCTGATGAAATTCCTTTAACTCGCAAAGTTGCATTTCAACAAAAATTACAAATTGAAGATTCTACAAATGAAAATATTTATTCACTAGAATGTGTTGTAATTGATTGTTTAAAGGAAGAAAAATTTGAAAATAATGAGAAGGAGGAAATTGTAATTGAAAATGTTGTTATTGTTGATGGAGATGTTGATTTAATTGTTCCAGGCGTTAATAAATGTATATTTAAAATTAATGTAAGTTTAATTTAATCTTTAATAAACTTTTTACAAATCGTAAAACAAATACAGCTTTTTTTACAATTTGTAAAAATTTTTAGGAAAATAAACAAGTTGGTTGTTTCCAATTATGTTCCATTCAAATTCACACAATTAATCCAAAATGCAACTTTATGCTTGATTTTGGCCGTGAAATGGAGAGAAATTCCTTATTAGAACACGTTTTTCTTTTAGTTGATAAAGTGGAACCAAGTATTTCTGTTAAAGAACCAACAGTTTCGGAAGGCTATAAGGGTTAATAATTTTTTTTAAATATTTTTTGAAAATTTTCATTTTTTAGTCTCAGGCGATTTTCTTGAATTAACAGCAGGAATGAAGCAGAAGATCTCTCTTGAATTTTATTCTGGCACAAATTCTTATTTAAATGATACATTTTGTTCTTTTACACTTGTTGGGATTGAAAATAAACATTTACAATTTTTGGTTACATTTTACAAATTATTTAATTAATTTAAATTTATTTTTAAAAATTAGGATTCTGATGGAAAATGGATATCAAATAAAGTTCAACATCAAATCCCGCCTATTAAGCCAAATGGAAGTTATTCAACTTGTATTGAATTATGTATGGCTATTGAAAAAGTTTTGCCTATCACTTCTACAACTACTAACAATTCTCCACAAAATGAGGATGTGCAATTAATAAAATGTGAAGTGAGTTTATTTATTTTTTTACAATTATAAATCTGTAAAATATGAATTAAACTTTTTACAATTTGTAAAATTATTTCTCAAATTTTACAATCTAAAATTTGTAAATACAACCTTTTTACAAATTGTAAATTAGTTTTTTACCATTTTTTAAAGTTCAACTTTTTAAAAATACAACTTTTTATAATTTGTAAAACTTTAATTTTAAAGTTAAAACTTGAATGGAAAAATGTTTCATCAGAAACAATTGTAACAAAATTTTTACAACTCAAGTTTTCTCCTCTTTTTGGTTTGTATTGCACAACTTCTTTATTAGCAGGAAATGCAATTTTTATTCTTGATGTGGAAAGGCGTTTTGTAAAACCTCCTTTACATCAAATTACAATTCTCCCAATAGCAATTACTTTGCACCAAGAGCAGAATATTGCTTTGGAACCTGTTGAAACTAAATTGCTCAATCCAAATCCATTAATTGTATAATAAATTTTCCTTTTATTTTTTAATATTTTCTTTCGTTTTTTCAGCCAATAATTTCAAATTCTTCATTTCGTTTTATTTGGCGTTTACCAGAATCTCCTGCTGGACGAAACTTCCCCGTTCCACACTTTTTAAAATTTATTTATAAAGTTTACTATGAGCAAAAGGAAAATAAAAACATTGAAAACAATGAGAAAAATAATCAAGTATTGTTAAAATCATCTGAATATTCGATAGAAAAACGATTAGATTTTCCTATTCCGAAGGTAAAAAAAAAATTTTTTTTTTCTAATTTTTTTATTAGGTTGACTTTGAAATTTGTGCTCGTTTTTACTCTGAACATTCACAATCTTTATTATGTAGAGTTGACCAACCATGTGACTTTGTTGTATCATTAAGATCTTTGGCTAAATTAATTGAAGCTGAAACTGTTATTGTTAGTATAGAAAATGAGAATAATAATAATGGACATTGGTATTGTCAACAAAAACATAAAATAGTTAAAGTTAAAGATAGCGGTGTTGGACAAGCTATTTTTTCTATAGGTAAATTGTAAAATATTAAAAATTGTCTAAAAATTTTTTTGATAATTGTAAGAATTTTTACAAATTGTAACAAGTTGTATTTTTAATACAAATTGAACTTGCATTTTACAATTGTAAAAATTATCCACAAAATAACTTTACAATTCGTAAAAGTTTTAATTTTAAAAATTTTATTTTTTACAAATTGTAAAAAGTTTATTTAATTTTTCAGTTCCAAAATTGCTTGGACATTTACCTTATCCTTCTATTTCTCTATACAAATATATTCCTTCTGAAAATGTAATTTTTCTTTTTAATCTTCTTCAAAATTTTACTAAAAAATTTTTTAGTCATCCAAACAACTTTCAATAAATGAAAAACGTTTTGGTGAACGTTTAATAACATTTTACCGAAATAAAGGCAATCAAATACATATTTTGTCACCTTTATCTGGCTCTGAAGAAAGTACTTCTTTAGCAAGTACAAATACTAGTGAATCTGAACAAAAGAAGAAATCATTAAAATCACAAGCTAAAGATAGATTATCGAGACTTTTTGAATAAAAAATTAATTAAATTATTTAAAAAAATTTTTTTGTTAATTTTTAAAGAGGGTTGATAATTACCTTTATATTTTTTAAATTTATTTTTTTTTTTATTTCAACCATTTTTTAAATTAATTTTTTTTAGGGAAGAATGAAAAAAGGTTCTTTGGTAAAATAAAACTTGTTTCAACCTCTAACGAATTATTTTTATTTAAAAAATTTATTAAATTATTAAAAAAAAATTTTTTAATTTTTAAAGAGGGTTGATAATTCCCTTTATATTTTTTAAATTTATTCTTTTAATTTTTTTAAATTTATTTTTTAGGGAAGAAAGAAAAAAGGTTCTTTGATAAAATAAAACTTGTTTCATCTTCTAACGATTATTTTTAATTATTTCATCATATTTCTTTTAATGTTCCACTTAAAAACCATTTTCTTCTTCAACTTTTTTATTTTTCAATTTAAAAATATTTTTCTATCGATTTTTTAATTTTAAAATTCAAATTTTAAAATTATTTTAAAATTTGATTTTTATTTTTTTCAGTTTTTCTTTTTTTTTTAAATTTAATTTCGAAAACACAAAAACAGTCCCTCTTCCTCTCTAATACACATATGCTAGTCATAAAAAATTTAATAAAATATTCTTTGCTTTTACATAATTTTATAACCAAAAATATTTTTTTTTCATCATTTTTCTCCCTTCATTTTTAGAGTTTCTATATTTAATATTAAAATAGTTGTGGCACTTTTTATAGACTTTTTTATTTTTTTTTCTAAATTTTTCACAATCAATGAGTCATCCTATACTTTTTTTAAAAAATATTTATCAATTCTATTTGCTAAACATAAATGCATAAAATTAAATGAGAGTTCTGAAAAATTGTTGACAGATGACTACTTATATTTTTAATTATATTTAATATACCTATTGTTTTTATTTTATATTTTCTTTTTTTTATATACCCTCTTGAAAAGTTTTATATATTTAAAGTTTTGTTTTATTTATTTTTACTTTCCGGATACTTTTATATTTATATTTTCCGAAAAGTTTTACGGAAATTGTTATATTTTCTTTCAAGTTTTAAAAATTTTACTATTATTGACAGTATTATGTACTTGTCTTTTTATTTTCCGGAAAGTTTTAATTTAAGCTTAATTTAATTAATTTTTTCAATATTAAATTACCGCATTTTCTTTCTAACTTTCTTCCTAGCATCTTTATTTCCTATTTTAATTTTTTAATATTTTTCTAGAAAAAATAAAAAATGTTTAATAATTATTTCTTCAATTTATTCTTCATTTTGGC
>ABLG01002537.1:0-11451 GCA_000172435.1 Meloidogyne hapla
CATTCTCCTTTTACGTAATTTTTGTTTATGTTTTTCTTGATTTTTGTTTTTGTAAATTATTTAATGGTTCAATAAATTCAGAACAATTTGGATGATGAAAATACTTTTAATTAAATTAAATAATTAATTAAAAAAATTACTTTTTTAATTAAATTAAAATTAATTTAAATTTAATAATTAAAAAAAAATTATTAAAAATTAATTACTTAATTTTAATTAATTTTAATTAAATAATTAAATTTAAAATTTAAAAAAAAAATTACTTTTTTAATTTTATTCATTTCAATAAATTTTCCATATTTAATATTTTTTTGTTTATTTTCTTTATTCCAATTAATTAAAGAATTTAAAGAAAATTTTTTTGAAAAATTATTTTTAATATTTTGTGGTCTATTCATCATTAAAAGTAAAGGTAATTTACAAATAAATATTGAATAAACCCAAGAGGGCATTTTATGTGTTGTTGGTCCTCGAAAATAAATATTAATAATTATAACAGTTACAATAATTGTTATAATATTTAAAACTTTAAAATTAAAAAATAAATTTAAATAAATAAATAAATAAATAACCAAAAATCATTAATAAATATTTAGCCATTAAAGGTATTGTATCAGATGTTGGAGGTAATATTTTAGAAACAAGAAGTAAAAATACAACTAAAGCTAATAAAATACTTATTGCTAAAGTTATTTTCTCTGAACATTCTGCAGGTAAATAAAAAACAAGCATTGAAAGAAAAGCCATTAAAACAGTCGGAACAATCAAAATAACGGTATAGAAAAGGGTTTTTCTTTAAAAAATGAGAAAATTAATTAAATTAATTTATTTACCTTCTAATTTTTATTTGATAAGATATTTTACTTTTTTGATTAATTAACTGTCCAGGTACTTCCATTAAATCCCAAATAGCACTCTCAGAATAATCATTTAATTCTACTTGTCTTTTATTACCCAAATAACTAATTATTACTTCTTCTTTATTAAATGTCCAAGAACCAAAAATCATTGCACAAGTTTGTTCATCAAAAGGAAAAAACTTTTAAAAAATAAAATTTAAAATAAATTTAAATTAAATATATACTTCAACATCAATAATACAAGAACTTTTGTAAATAGCTGGGGGAACCTTTAAAAAATAAATTAATATTTTAATTTATTTAATTAAAAACCCAAAGCATTTCTCCATTATTTTCTATTACCTTTAAAAAAATATATATATTTTAATTTTTAAAATTCTTTCGTTAAAGAAAATTTCGCTTACGACATTGGAGTAGAAAGCTGTAAAATTAATTAAAATTTAAAATAAACTTATTTTTCTTTTTGATTTTTAATTAATTTTAATATTTATTCAAAATATTTATTAAATTTCTTTTTATTTTTTAATTAAATAAAAAACGCTTACAAACTTCATAATTACCATCAGCATTATTAAAACTAATTATAAATAATTAATTTTTAATTTAAAATATTTAAACAAACAGAACAATATCTGGTAACCAAACTTTTTCTGGAGGAACGCGAATTGTTCGAATATTTTCATAATCAGAAGGATTCCTTTTTTTTATTAATTTATTTTTATTTTTTATCAGAAACCATTTCATTTGATAATCAATCCATTTCATTGTTGGCCAAACATTTGTTTGCATTATTTGATTTTTTTCATCAATATTAATTAATAAAATTAAAGCCAAAGAAAAACGAATTTCTAATGGAGAATTACTTTTATTGGCTACAGGCCTAATTAAATGATTATAACCACGAAATAAATCTTTAATTAAACGTTCTTCTGCTATTGATGAAAATATATTTTTTGTTGAAAAAACTTTAAAAAAATTAAATAATATATTTTTTTTAAATTATTAATTTATATTTTTCTTTCAAAAATAATAATCAAAAATCACATTTCTCTCTCTCTTTCCTCTTAAATACACCAATAGAGCGGTTAATGATATCTTTAAGTGTTTAGTTACAATTTTGTTACAAAAACAGAAAGGTTCCAAAGCGAAATATATAAAATAAAATATAGGAAATTAAAAATAAATTTATTAAAAGAATTTTATTTTTTTGCCAAGAGGTTTTTTACAAAAAAATAAATAATTATTACAAATATTATTTAAAATACATTTATTTATTTAATTAAGTTCTATTTTTAGCAATTAATTGTTTAATAATTTTTTGTTGATCAACTTGTTCAAAAATATGTGGAACAGTTAATATAATAGCTATAGCACCTCCTAAAGTAATTCCAAAAAATAAAAGAGAAAGTAATCGGTCAATAACCATTGAAATAAAACGCCATTCATCACGAATCTTTTAAATTAAATATTTAGATATTTAAATTAAATAAAAACTTTTTTATCATCCATTTCTGCTCTAATATGTTCATAAATAAATTGAACACCAGAAACTCCTTTAGCCATTAAATTACTTAATTCTTCTTGTTTTTCTATTAAATTTTGAGAAGAAAATTTATTTAAAAATAAATATTTAGAAGAATTAATTATTTTAGATTTTCTTAATTGTGGAAGTGGTGAACATAGAGAACGATCATTTCCAACAAAATATCTTAAAAATATATTAATATATTTTTTCAAAAAATAAATTAACATTAATCAAAAAACTATTAAGCCTTTCTCTATGTAAATAATATTTACAACTATAATTTTAAAATTTGTATATAAATACAGTTGACTCTCGTTATAGTCCCACCCCATGGGACCGGCCGATGGGTGGGACTATAGCCGTTGTGGGACTATATCGTTGTTTCCACTAAACAATTTAAAAATTTTTTTAATGGTTTTTTTCATATTTCGAGGTAAATAATTCATTTAAAACATTCATTTAGGTTTCCTATGGGGGAAAAGATGTTCAAACGCCAAATTTAACGCCAAATTTAAAAATAAACGCCAATTTTAAAAAAACGCCAAATAAAAAAACGCCAAAAAACGCCAAAAAAACGCCAAAAAACGCCAAAAAAAAACGCCAAATTTAAAAATAACGCAAAATTCCCCTAAATTTTGAAAAAAGTGGGACTATATCCGTTAATTTTCTCGTTTGGGACTGGGTTTGGGGTGGTGATATATACAATAACCGGTGGGACTATAACGTTGTTTTTTTATGGGGGAGCTCCCCACACTTCAGCCGGGACCGGCCAAAAGGTGGGAGTGTAACCGTTGTGGGAATATATCCCGGTGGTACTATAACGAGAGTCAACTGTATATAGATGAACAATTAATTTTAGGACCTTAATATATTTTATCCTTCGATTTGTTATAAAATTTTTAAAATAAATTTTAATGGTTTTTCTCCCTCACACGATTATTAAATCACCCATACCAGGCTGGATGGGTCAGTTCTGGATTGATTCTCATTAAAAATAATAAAAATCTGTTATTAAAAATGCCAACAAATTAAAATAATTATAATTCAATTTAATAATTTACCTTTTCTCTTCTTTTGTTAAAAAATATTTTCTTTTAATTAATGAATGAGATTTTTGTTTTTTTCTTCTTCTTTCTTCTTTATTATTTATTTTTAAAGATAAATTTCTATTAAAAGTAAAAGGAAGATTTCCAACAATTTCTGTACTTTTTGGAATTGCTTCTGCTAATCTTCTTCCACCTCTAACATTTAATGGACGGTGACGAATAGAAGAAATACCAAAATTTCTTCTAAGAGGTTTTGGAAGTGGCATACAAAGAAGTTTTGGTAAAAAACTTAAAAATAAAATCCGAACAGATTGTGGCATTTGATGGGTTAATGCAGAACGAAAATGAACATTTAAAACACAAACTGTTGACATTATTGTTATTATATTCATTACTAAAAAATTAAAAAAAAAAGAAAGGTTTTTATTGTTTAATTGGAATTAAAACTTTGAATATAATTTAAAACTTCGGTAATAAATATATTTAATATTTTATTAATTCTTACCAAAAATCATTAATAAATATTTAGCCATTAAAGGTATTGTATCAGATGTTGGAGGTAATATTTTAGAAACAAGAAGTAAAAATACAACTAAAGCTAATAAAATACTTATTGCTAAAGTTATTTTCTCTGAACATTCTGCAGGTAAATAAAAAACAAGCATTGAAAGAAAAGCCATTAAAACCGTTGGAATAATTAAAATAATTGTATAAAATAATGTTTTTCTTCTAATAACAATTCTAAATTCAACTCTACTTTTATCTAAAGACATTCTACCAGGTACATCCATTATATCCCAAATACCAGAAGAGAGAATAATACCTCTAAAGTCAACAAAAACGTTGATATTTCCATACCATCTAAGTATGGACTTTCTTTTGGAAAGAATATGTCCAATGAACCAAATAATAACTTTGTAAGAAAAATGATGATTTAATAAAATGAAAATCAAGAAAAGAGTATTTAATTACCAAAATGGTGTTTTTGCTTAGAATATTTTTTCAATCCATAGAGAAGAAAATTAGATCTTTTCCGTTTAATTATTTATCAAAAATTTTAAAATATTTTGAAATTTAAAGAATTCACTTATTAATAAAAAATATAGGTAATAATCATTTTAATTAATATTACTTTAATTTAAATTTTAATATTAATTTCTTACCATACAAGTTTGTTCATCAAAAGGAAAATATTCAACATCTTTTTTTTTTATTTTAAAATTATTTTATTAATTTATTTTACCTATTCTACAAGAACTTTTATAAATTGCTGGAGGTACCCAACTAACATTTCCTTGATAATCAACAACAACATTACTTTGATAACTAACTTCATAATTACCATCAGCACTTAAAATATATTTAATTTAAATATTTAAACTAATTAATTAATTTACTTATTAAATAAAACAATATCAGGTACCCAAACTCTGTCAACTGGAACTCTAATACTTTCTATATTACTATATTCTTTTGGATTCCAACTAAAAAAATAAAAAATAAATTTAAAATTCTAATAAATATTATATAATTTATTTTTATTTATTCTATTAGAGAAAGGGTCGTTCAAATAAAATTATTTTTATTTATTTTAAACTAAACTAAATTGGCAATCATTCCATTTCATAGTTAACCAAGCATTTGATTGCATTACTTGATTTTTTTCATCAACATTAATTAATAAAATCATTGCCATACCAAAATCTATATAATTAATTGTTTGATTATAACAAGGTGATGGACGTATTAATGAATTATATCCTTTAAATATATTTATTGCTAAACGTTCTTCATCATCAATAAATATATTATTTATTAAATCTTAATTTAAAAAAATATTTTTATTTTTAAAATTATCAAGTTCACATTTTATTTATTAAAACATAAAGGGTAAAAAAATATTTAAAATAAAAAAATAAAATTATTTAAATAATTAAAAGTTATTTTTTTAATTTAAAAATAAATTTACCTAAATTTTTTGATTTAATTGTTATATTATTTCTTTTCCTTTCTGGTAATATTTTAATTGCCAAACAATTAATTTTTAATAAAATATTAATAAAAAATAAAAATTTTAATAAAAATATTTTTGTCATTCCACAATGAATAAAAAAAACTTTTTTTTTTTATTTTAAAAAGGAATGAAAATAAAAATACAATTGAAAAGAAAAAACAATGAAAAATGGCTAAAAAAGAAAAAGAAATTCAAAACAATTGAATTAAAGGCGCAAAAAAAAAAGAAAAACCTCTTGGCAAAAAAATAAGTAATAAAATGAGAAAGAAAGAAGGGATTTAAAAAAAATAAAAATTATTTTTCTTTAAATATTTTAATTTTGTAATAATTATTAAATTAATTAATAATCCAAACTCTCTTTAAAAATTAAATAGAGAGAGAAAGTCAACAATATTTTAATTTATTAAAAAATTTTAAATAAAATATTCCTTACCTGATAAAACACAATATATTTCCAAATATTTATCCAAATAAAATAAAAACATTATTTTGTCAATTATTTTAAAGAAAAGAATTTGTGACAATTTTTGAATGATGTGTTTCTTTCTTTTTTTATTTAGCCAATAATAAAAAGATTAAAAAGAAATTAAATATATTTTTTGGAAGAAAAGAAATTTTGAAGAATTAAATTTGGAGAATTTTAAAAGAAAAATAAAAAGAAAAGAAATTTTAAAGACTTTTTTAGTAAATAAAAAAAGAAAAATTAGAAAATAAAATTGTTAAAAATAATAGTTTTGGTCTTTTTTATTTAGTTAATTCTCTCATTTAAAAAAAGGGGGAAAGAGGAAAATTGATGAAAAAAAGAGAAATAAAAGATTATTTAAAATAAAATTTAAAAAATAAATGAAATGTCCTTAAAAAAGTTTTATATTAAATTAAAATATAAAAAAACAATTTAACAATAAATATTTTTATTAAATCAACATAAATATTTCTCTCAATTCTTTTAATTTTAATCATCTTTTTTATTTTCTAATAATAAATATTTGTCTGTATTTGTAATTAAAATATATAAAATAATCCAAACAGAAATCCAAATCATTGAAAAAGGAAATAATGTTAATATAATTAAATAATTTCCACTACTCATTCCCCAATCAACTTTTTGTTCTTCTTGTAATCTATATTCTTCCATTGATTCTGTTACAGATGTTTGATTAAGCAAAAATTTATAATAAAGTTCTCCAAGTTTACCATGCTAAAATAAAATTTAAAAAATAATTTTAAAAAAATATTTAAAATTAAAAATAACTTTAAATGTTTTAACATCTTCTTCATTTTTACAATATCCAGACAACTTTTGATTATCTTTTAATTCTAACATTAATATTTGACCACAAAAAAGAGAAAAAATAAATATTTTAATCATTTCTTTTTAAAAAACTAAAAAAATTTAATTTTAATTAATTAAATTGATGGAAGAGTTTATAATCAGAAATAATTTAAAAAATATTTTATAAAAAGGTCAATAAATATATAACCATTTAAATATTATTTAATTAGAAAATTAGTTTTATTAAAAAATAATTAAATAAATATATATTACAATTATATTTTGATTTTTTAAGAAATACAATCAAAACAAAAATAATAAACAATTCAAAAAAAAAAATAAAATTGTCGACATTGCCCCTAAATTAATTATAATTTTATGGGACTGACAACGATTAAAGTTATATATTTTGTTTGTATAAAAAAGCAAAAGCATTGGAAAGAAAAAAAGAGGGGAAAGGAAGGAAATTTAAAAAAAGGTTTTACTTTTAAAAATTATTTAAATATTTTTTTCTAAAAAATATAATAAAAAAACCTTATTTTTTAAAATTCCATCCTCTTTTAATAATCAAAGGAAGAGGAAGACAAATCACAAAAATATAATTCATTTTGCCCTAAAAGACAATTGTCGTCGTTTTTTCATCCAAAAACATCAATATAATAAATCAAGGTAACGGCATTAATTCGTCTACAGTATCGTGCTGCCGTTTCATTTTCCCACCGCCATTATTGTTATTTTTGTCAGCACTTCCCCCACCGTTGTTTATGATCATATCTTGTTTTTGTTGTGCTGCTTGTTGTTGCAAGAGCTGTTGATTACGACAACGACATACAGAAATTACTTTATTGCCTTGGCCAATATATGCACGCATTGAGGATTCCATTACAAGAACCTAAAAAATAAAATTTAAAGAAATTTAAAAATTAAAAAAAAACCTTCAAATATTCCAAATATTTAGGTCCAGATTTAATATTTCTTTGAAGTCGATCATATTTCCAACAAGGCTCAATCAATAATTGTTGTCGGACTTTATATAAATTTTGAATATTTTCTTCAGAAGTCATTAAAGTCAATGAATGCTTTAAAATTAAAAATAAAATATTTTTTAATAAATCTTACTCTCATTTCTTCCAATTCAAGTCGAAATCCTCCCTCATATACACTTTTTCGTAATTGAACAATAACTGCACGTTCAATATCAAATTGGTCTAATTCTCGATGATCTTCATTTGTTTGTAAAAGTGCACTAACCAAATGATTGTTTTCTGCTTCAAATTCAATACGAACAGGACTTATATCCTAAAAAATATTTTTTTAGAAAAATTATTTAAAAAAACCTGAATAGCTCTCACAGCATGTACAACAGAACTAGCTGTTCCACTCAAATAATAATTCATAAAATTTGATTTCTCTGATGATGGAAAGTGAATTGTAGCATTTGTTTGAGTAGAAATAGCACTAATTGAAACACCTTCAGGTGAGCCAACCATCATTCGACGTTGTGAGACAGGAATTTTTAAATAGGCAAAAAATAATGGACGCTAAAATATTTTAGAAAATTAAAAAAAAAACAAAAGAAAAAAACCTCTTTAAAAAGAAGTTTAGTCATTGCCTCACACGCGGCTGCCATCAATTTTGAATCTTTACGTGATGCTCGAAATACAAGTGAAGGATTGTTCATCTTTAAAAATAAATTAATTTCAAAAATATTTTATTAAAAAACCTCTGTATTATTCATAGAAGAAAAAGGATTTGGTGGGTAAAGAAGAGAAAATTGAACTCTTGAGAACTCTCGTAACTCTTCACATTTTTGCCATTGACGAATTAAATCAGCCATATCTTTACATTCAATTTCATCTTTTAAATTTTTTAAAGGTGTGGCAATTGTTATTGGACAGAGAGCCTTTTTTTTAAATTTAAATATTTAAAAGTTTTTAAAAAAAACCCAACTCGAATTCGATTCATTGCAAGGTCAACATTGGACAATTCACCAATAATTGTAACCTATAAAATTAAAAATCTTTCAAAAATTAAAAAAAATACTTGATTAAAAATTCCCATTTGTTCAGAAGATTCATCTTGTTGATTTGCAAATTGTAGCATACAATCAGTATCTTTAATAATATCAGACAACGAATCATTAACTGCCCATGCCTCTCTCCCATTATGTAAACTACAAAAATCGCTGCTTTGAACTTCCATAGTGAGACGAACTTTGCTTGGAATATTTTGCTACAAAAAAATAATTTCAAATTAATTCTAAAAATTAAAGAAATTTTACTCGTGGAAGGCTAACAATTGGAGGTGAAGACAAATGTTGTTGTGCTGCCATATGATGACAACGAACATATTCTGCTCGTCTTTTTTGTTCAAAACAGTCAATATTGCGTCGAATAAATTCATTATATAACTAAAAAAGAAATAAATAATATTTTAATTTATCTTTAATTTACCGAGGCAGATTCTTGGCAAGAATGGAACATTGAGCCAAATTGACTATGAACAGAAGTTGGTGTGGGTGCAGAAGTTGACGAACTGTGCCGACGATTTTGATATCTCGCTAAAAATTTTAAGAAATAAAATAAATTTAAAAAAAACCTTTAGAAGTCGCTGACATTTTTTATAATAAATATATTCACAATAGGAAAAAGAAAGTGTGTCGTAAGGGAAAAATATCTTTTTGATACAAATGGAATAATCTATAAACAAAGCGATGAGAAGCAATGAGAAAAGATTTTTGTAGTTTATCTTAATTAATTAAAAATATTTTTTTAAGAAAATGTGAATAATTCTTAAAATAAATTAAAATCCAAATAATATATTTATAATTAGTATTTAAAGTTGAAACAAAAAGTAAGAGTATAATTAGTTGAAAATGAGCAAAATCAGAAAATTTTCAAAAACTTAAAAAAATTTAGAATTAGTTTAATTTTTTTCTCTAATCAAATATTTCTTACTTTAATTCCCTCAATGTCTCTCTTATTTATGAGAACACTCTAATAGACAATTTATCCAAAACAATATTTATTTAATTTAAAATTAAATAAACTTTTTAATACTGTAATCTAATAAAATTGTTAAAAGGTATTTTTTAAATTTCTTTTATCATAATTTTTTATTTTAAATTCTTTTTCCTTCAATTACTAAAATAAATTTTTAATTTTTCTCTTTTTCTCGCTTTCAAGTATTTTATACTTACAATAATTAAACAAAATTTGTAAATTAAATAATATATTCTTTTAAATAATCTTCAAAAAATTGTTTCTTTTCTAGTTTTTTTTGTGCTTTTCTTTTTATTTTCGTTTTACATATAAATGATTTAAATATATTCTTGATTAGTTAAAGAGAAGAAAATGAATGAGGGGGAGCGGCATCTCGAGTTTTATGTAAAAAAAGAGAAAAGAAAAAGAGGTTTAAAAAGTAAATGAAATGAGTGCGGGAAATGGGGGGCTTAATGTTTATAATATATTTATTTATTTATTTATTATTTTTTCTGATATTGGCCAATATCCACTTGAAAATAATATAAAAGATTTTAGTAAATATAATAATGGATATATATATTTTTGCCTATCCCTTTCTTCATTGGATGATTTTATTTAAACAATTTATTTAATATAATGTAAATTATTAAATTAAATCTCTTTTAACCCGAAATTAAATTCAAAACATAACAAAGTTTAGACATTTTTGTATTCCAATAACTAAAAAAAAAGAACAAATCTTTAAATTTCAATTTTTATAAAAACTTTTATTTAAAATACTTTTTTTTTATCTAAGCAATGATTTATGTTCTATATTTTTATTTAAGTGAGCATTTGACTCTCCCCGAGGGAGTTTTTTAGGATTTACTTTTTTCTTTTAAATAAAAATATTTTTTTTTGAATTTTATAATTTTTAATAAACAAAAAAAAATAAATATTTTTTTTTATTTTTAAATTAATTTTTATTAAATAAATAAAAATAAATTTCTTTTAATTTATTTTGCCTTTCCTTCTTTAAATAAAATATATTTTTAATTCACCGCTTTTTTGCCCAGCAGCTAATAATCCCCCCCCCCCCCCCCTCATTCAATTTTATTATTAATCCATCCCGACAGACATAAAGGGCTATAAAAATAACTAAAATAACACGAGGAAGTGTTTATATATATTTTTAGAAATTAATATTTATTTTTGACTTAAAAAAATTTTTAAAAATTTTTAATAAGTTTTAATTGAGTTTTATTTTTTTAATTCGTTAATTTTTTCAAATTAAATTATTTCTTACCATATCCAATTATAAAAATTTTAATTTAATTTTTTTAAATAAATAAAAAATATCCAAAATTGTAATAAGTTTCTTTCGTTTTGATCATTGATCACAAAAATATTTATTTTTATATTTTTAATTTTTAAGATTTCTTCCCAAAATTATTTTTAAAAAAACTTTATTTATTTTTGCAGTTATAATATCTTCATTTATTTTCTCCTTTCATTTTCAATCAAATCATAAAAGTATTTCATCATTGTTCTTCTTTTTATTAATTTTCTTCACTTCATCATAATTTTATTTTTTTATTTCTTCAATCATTTTTTTGATCAATTAACAGTTGCTTTAATAATAAATATATAAAAAAGATATTCCATTAAAATAAAAAGATTTTTTATTTAAAAGAGAGTTTTTTTAGGGGGGAAGAGGAATTGTATAAGGCAAAAAAATATAATATTAATTTGTATAAGCCAAAAGATTGA
>ABLG01002533.1:0-11618 GCA_000172435.1 Meloidogyne hapla
CAGAAAATTTAATCGTAAGTTAAGTAAAAACTTTAAAAATAAATTGAATTTATTTTTTAGGGTAAAAAATGGACAAAGATTATTTAAATTTAAATAGAAAAATAATAAATTAAATTAAATAATTTAATTTAAAAAATTTTGAAATTCGTATTAATTTTTTAATTTTTAAATTTTGTGAAAAATAAAATATATTTATTTTTATTTATTTTTACTTTTAGTTTTTAATAAAAACCAAAAATATTTAAAAATATTTTTTTATATTTTAAATCAAACATTAAATATATAAAATGTCAAAGACGTAATAAATTGCTTTTTAAACGTTTAAATATTTAATATATAAAGGAAGTCATTTTTCTTATAAAAGAATATTTTTTAAAAGAAAAAAAGTATTTATTAAAGTGCTTTAAATATATAAAATTGTTGTACTACTATTAAAAACATTTTTTGAAAAATATTTTTATTTGGCAAAGAAATTATTTCTTTCATCATAAAATTTAATTGAAAAAAAATAAAAATTGAAAAAAAAGTAATTGTAGAATTTTTATAAAAATAATCACAAATTAAGCACATAACTTTTACAATAATTTTAGTGGTTCTTCTCTTTATTAAAAAATTACATTTTTTTAACTTAAAAAAATGTTTTTTTTAAATTTTATTTTAACTTTTTTTAAATCAAAATATAAAATTGTTTCCAAATTTAGATTAAAAAATTTAAAACAAAAAGTTCATTTTCAAAATTAAATTTTTTTGTGTGCATTTCACGGTTAAGGAAGGTAGAAATATAAACAAAGAAATAAAGAAATATATACATATTTGGAAAATTCTTTTTGGAAGAAATTGAAACAAA
This sequence comes from Meloidogyne hapla, assembly GCA_000172435.1. Lineage (NCBI taxonomy): Eukaryota > Metazoa > Nematoda > Chromadorea > Rhabditida > Meloidogynidae > Meloidogyne > Meloidogyne hapla. Next base: position 848 of record ABLG01002533.1, read on the forward strand.
AAATAAAAAGAAATACTGAGAAAGTTAAAAAAATCATTGTTTTTAATTTTGGAAAAAAAATATTTAAAATTAAATTATTAAATATTTATATATTTAAATAGTAAATATATATTAAAAATTAGAAATAAATTATATTTTTTAATGAAAATTAAAAAAAAAATCCGAAATAAACTAAAACATTAAATCCTCGTTAGGATGAAAGAGTTAAACAATAATAAAGTTAATTTTAGCAGGATTTTAAAATAATATTAATTTTTGAAAATAAAAATTAATATTTTTTTTTCTCAATTATATAAAATAATTTAACCATTTCGACAAATAAAAGAAAAAATACTTAAAAATAATTTTATATTGTTATAAAACCCATTAAAAAAGAAAAGAATAAAAATATATAATTTATAGTAATTTATCATCGTTTTTAGCAAAGAATTATGTATCTTATTTAAAGAATTCTTTTTTAAATAAATTCATTTCTTATTTCGCGTAAAAGAAAACAATTTTTGGAATTGGGTAAAAATAGAAAAAAATAGTACAAAATCGGTGAAGGAAAACAAAAAAAAATAAAAAAATATTTAGTAAAGAGATTAGTAAAGAGATTTTCTAAAAAACTTTAAAATTAAAATAATATAATTTAAAAAATATAAAAATCATTATTGCCTGAAAATATGGCAAAAATGTTAATTTTTAATTTATTAATAATCAAAGTCCTACTTAATTACTTAAAGTATTTCAGATTTATTTAAATATTTTTATTTGACTAAATGTTATTTAAATAATTTTATACTTAATAAAAAAAAAAAATTAATTTTAGGAAAAATCGTATATCGAGAAATTCAACAAATTAAATAAATAAATAAATAAATAAATAAATAAATAAATAAATAAATAAATGAAATTTTGAAAATAAAATGTTTTTAATTATAAATCCATTTAATAAAATTTAAATAAATAATTTAATTAAATCAATATTTGTTTTAAAAATATATTGAATAAATATATTCAAATAATTTAATGAATGTATTTAATCAATATATTTTATGAAAAATATTTATTTTTTTATTTCAATACAGTTTATCCAATTTAATAATTTCTTTTAAATCTTTTCGTTTTTCAAGACCTTTAACCTTTAAATAAAAAATATTTATTTATTAAATTTATATATTTAACTAACATTAATATATTCAACAACTGAAGGTGTCACAACATGTTCATAAAAATAAAACTTTCCACCAACTTTATATTTCCATCTATATCCATTATCTCTTACAAAAATATTTAAAGTAAAATTATTTCCTATATCCACATTTAATTCATGTTTATGTACACATTTTTTATCTGTTGTTGTATTATATTCGCAATTTGGAGTAGTAGCTAAAATCCATTCAATTTGACCCTTAAAATTATTTAAATTAATTTAAATTATTCTCTTTTAGACAAGCTCTACAACGATTATATTGTGCAAAAACGAGATTTTTTAAAATCTTTCTGATAATTATAATTTTATTCAAAAATTACTTAACTGAGTATGTTCCCATATAAACATATTCTTTAGTAAAGTTAAGATGAAATACAGTACTGCCAACTTAAAAGTAAGGTTTAAATATTTTATAAAAATTATTAAAAAATCCTTTAAATTAAAATAATTAATTTACTTAATTCGTGCCATTCTAATGCTTTATACAAAAAAGTAATTATAATATTTTCTTCAGTAATTTTTCCTTTAATTATTATTAAACTTCCATCCTTCAAAATTTTCTTTTTTGGGATTTGAATTATATTGTAAGGATAAGTATGAGGTTTGATTTTTGATTTACATTTTTCTGAATCATTTCCAAATTTTACATGATCAATATCACCTTTTACCTAAATTATTTAAATATTGTTTTATTTTTATGAGAAATCTCAGAAATGTAGGTTTCAATAAATTTTTCGGATTGCCGGAATGATATTCATATACAAATGTTATTTATATTTTTATATTTTCCTTTAGAGAATGATGTAAATACTTTAAATTAAAATTTAAAGTACTCTGTCCCAAACTATCATATACAAATTTTTACCATAATCCATTCAGTAGCCCAAATTGGTAATTGCCCTTTATAACTAATATGGTCAATAGCTTCGTTAACAATTATTTTATAATCTTTCTTCTCAATATCAATTTGTAAAGTAAAATTAACACCAGTTTGTCCTAATGGATTTGGATATGTTTCTTCTCTTCGCCAACCCCCATCTTTATTGTAGATGGTGTTGAAGAAGACATTTATCACTCTTTTACGAATAAAGCTATTCATAATGAGTTTTTGATTAAAATTTTTTGTCTTTTCTTTATTTTCATTGTAAAGTTCAGGATCGAAGAAGAATTCAAGTTTAAGAACAGTGTCACCAACTAATAAATTTTATTTAAATGGATTAAAAACTTTTTTTGAATAAGAAAACCCACTTCCTTCACTAAATTCATAAACATCATGAAAAAGATTAACTTCAAAACCCTTTCTATCTTTCATAGATTTTCCAGGTTTAACAAAAGCTTCAAAACAAATAATTGTCCCATTTTGTTGTAATTTATCTAATTTGTATTTATGCAATGATTTATCTAGATTTTCAGGCAATCTAATATTTGGAGCAATAAATAATCTAATATTTCCATTAACCTAAAATCAAAAAAATGTATAAAAATTTAGATATCGAGACATGGAGAATATAAATAATAAATTTAATTATAGTGCTGAGTTAGTTTTGTTGGATATTTATATAAAATAAACTTTTGATTTGTTATTAAAGAGATTTAAATGAGAAAAATACCCAAAAATAAATTTCTTATTTTTAGAAAATTGCTAAAATAAAAGTAAAAATAAATTATTACCATAATATTGTCTATTGCTGAAAAAGGTAATTCACTCTCAACAGAGCCTTCAAAATTTCCATTGATATAAATATAATAGAAATTTTTTGTTCCTTTAATCACACATTCAATCACACATTCAAAAGTTTCTTTTAATATATTTTTAGAAATTTTTGTTTGGTGCTCCTAAATTTGTTTAAAAATTAAAATCTTTAAAAGATTTTAACTTCATTTAGAATATTTATAATTTATATTTTTAAAGAAATATTTCGAACATTTGTAACTTATATGTTAACTATGTCCTTATGTATTTCCTTATGTACCGAATAATTTTTTAAAAATAAGAAAACCCTGTTATTTTGTAAAAAATCAAATGAAAAATAATATTTTTTTTAAATATAAATTAATTTTATAGTTGAATAAAAGAAAATATTAATTATATTTTCAAGAAAATAAAAGAAAAACCGAATTAGTTGATGTAAAATAAGTTGAAGACTCAGTGAAGCTAATCAGCAACACAATAACACCGACTTAATTAAAAATATTTTAATGTTTGGATTTTAATTAGATTTGGCAATCTTTAGTATTTTAAAAATCAAAAATTTGTTGAGTTAATTAGAAAATAAAGGTTTTTGAAATAAATAAATATAAATAGACATTTTGTTAATTTAATTTATTTATTAATTTTTAACATAAATATTTTAATAATATTTATTATATTAATAAAATTTACAATTTTTTTTAACAGCTGAATAATCTGATGAACCATGGAGAAGTAGAATTTGGGTAAGTTTATCTTTAGATTCATTTAAATTATTATATACACCACGGAAAATAAACTTCGTTCCATTTTGGATATCTTTGTTTATAATTTCTGATGCATAAGGGCTTTTTTCAACAAAACGCTGAAATATAAATTAATATTGTATATTAAATAAATATAAAAAATGATATAAAATTAATTCCAAATAAAATTTAAAAAACATCCTGGCACTTAATACTTTGAGGAGACAAATAAATTTTTATTTAAAACCCAAAATATTACTTTTGAAATATTTGTTGGTCGTGACGAAATTCTCCAATTATTATCAATATGTCCAACACTAATAACACTAATTGGTATAAAATCACCATTAATAAATAAATCTGCCTCAATATTTTCATTAAATTGATATTCTTTTTCCCACCATTTATTTGGCCAAAACTTATTAAGTGCAAAATAATTATTTTCAAATTTCAGCAAAATCCATAAATAATGTTTTTGTATTAATATAGTAATTCCTGCATTAATATTTCCTTGAATTAATTTAGAAGGAAGTTTAAATGTGGGACTTGTCCAGATACCTTCAATCTAAAAAATATTTTTTAAAAGATAAATTTAAATAATTACATTTTTTGTTTTCCAAATTATTTCAGTTGAATTTATTTCCACAATTATAGAATCTTTTTTATTTATTAAATTCAATTCCATTTTCCCTTTATTTCCTTCTTTATCAGTCATTATGTAGAAAAATATTGCTTTTTCAAAAACTTTACCCAATTTAAATGTTTTATTTGTTTGACGTTTTAAACAATGTTTTTCTTGTGTTGTGTTTAAATTATTTTGAAATGGTGTCTCGACAGTTATTGGTGTTGTTAACTAAAAAAATATTTTAATTTTTAAGTGGCTGTTATTTATTAAGGATGGGTTATATTCCCAACATATTTACCATCATGAAATTTAGGTAGTCAATTTTAAATTCAGAAAATTTTATTATGTTTAAATTAGTAGATTGTTTAAAGAGTAACTCTTATTATTTATTATTCTTTTAGTAGTAATTATTAAACATAATATTTAAATAAAAATACCCTAGCTTGTATTGCACAAGAACATCCTCTATAAATAAATAAATGAATATATTTTTGTGCAACATTAGGTAATAAATCCAATCCAAGTGCCCACAAACCAATATATTTATATAAATAAGCACCTTTATTTATATTTGAAATAAATTCTTTTTGAAGATTTTCTTCTTTTATTTTAATTTCTTTACCTTTAATTTTACTTTTCTAATTAAATTAATTTTATTTTTTACTTTCATTTCCAGCAATTAAACGTGTAAAAACATTATCTCTTTGACCAAATTCTAAAGAAAATAGATTTACTGCCTTGAATTCGTATCTAAATTGTTGTAAAAAATATGAGGAATAATAAACATAAAATTATTTAAAAAATTAATTTAAATGAATTAATTTGGTACTTTTCGGTTATTTCCCCCCATTTTCCTTTTCTTCTCCTTCCTTTTCTCTTTTACAAAATGTCAAAAGCAAATAATGGTCAAGGATTAAATTAATTTAAAAGGTAGTCAATATGAGAGGCGTCGTTTTTTCTGAGTTTAATACGATACTTCCGCATTTCAGGACCTAGGTCTTGGTACATGCATTAGCCTATTCATTCATGTTTTGGCTTTCTTAAAACTTAAAAAAATGGAGAAAAAAGATTAGGCTAACAAGTTAAAAAGAATAGGCATGTAACAAGACCCAGTGGCCATAGGTCCTGAAATGCGGAGTATCGTTGACTGCTTTTTTTCTGCTTTTTATTTTTTTATTTTATTTTGATTAACTTTACTTGCCTTTATTCTTTTTACCATTTAATCCTTGAGCATTTTGTAATTTGCAGGAAAAGGAGAAAAGAAGGAAGGAGAAGAAGAGGAAAATGGGGGGAGATAACCGAAAAGTACCATTAATTTTTTTTAAAATTAAATTAATTTAATTAAAAATTAATTCCTTACACTATTTATTTTCTTTGCCAATTCTGTCCCCAATAATTAAATAAATTAATATTTCTGATTAATATTTTTAATTTTACTAATTTTAAAATTTAATCATAAAAATTCAAACATTTTGTTCGTTATAGATAACAAAATATTAATAAAAACATTTCCATCTTTTTGTTCAGTTTTGACAAATATTCCATGCCATCGGGAATAGGCAACATTTCCAGGAGAACAAATTTTACTTTTTTTATCATTACAATACTCTTGACGTTTATTTTCACATTCTTCGGTGATTTTATTCTTTAATTTAATTTAAAGATAATTTTTGAATTTTAGTTTACTTCAAAAGAATATATTGTTTAAATTGACTTAGGGGGGTTTTAAATTCTAGCCGATTTTTGAAGGGAAATGTTTTAAAGCAAATACTTTAATTTATGTTTAATTTTGGTAATTAATAAGTCTTAACAAATTACTTTTTTGCTTGATAGACGATATGGAATAGAAGCAATTGTCCCATTTTTATTATTTTCTTTAATTAATTGACTTGGATAACAAATCAAAAATCTAAAATGAAATTATTTAAAAAGAATAATTTAAGTTTACCCTTCTGGTTCGCAAATAAATAAAGTATCAAGAAAAAATTCCAAAGAATATGTTCCATGTTTCTTTTGTTCAGGACGTAACATACATTGATCGAATATTAAATAGGGGATTGTGTGGTGAATAACTCCAAAATCACTTAGAACATAACTAATTAAATAAAATAATTAATAAATATTTTTATTTTTTTAAATTAAAAGATAAGTAGATCTTCTATGAATTAATAGAGTTTTTGATATTCAGTAATATTTTAACAAATTATATTTAAATTATTAAATAATTAAAAATTAATTTACGGTTCTTTTTCCAATTCTTTCCGATTATTTCCATTTTTAAAAATTTCTTTAGTTTTCGAGAGTTTGTTAGACAATGCAAAAATAAATATTGTTAACAAAATATTAAAAATATTTTGTTTTAACATTTTAGATTTTAATAAAAAATAATCTTAAATATTTAAATAAAAATTACTAATAAAATAAATTATATAAAATAATTATATATAAATATATATTCTGTTAATTAATTAAATTATGATTAGTCATTTTCTGTTAGATAAATATATATTTTAATTGGATAACCATTAAATAAAATTTATGAATGTATTAATATGTACATATATTTTTATTAAATAAATATTAATTTATTAAATAACAAATTTTTTAAATGATTCATCCAAATTAAGTGAATAAATGGAATAAATAAATTAATTTATATATTTTTTTAATAATGATTTTATATAAGATAACAGGAATGGCTTAAGTTTGTCCATTATAGAGTCTGTAAAATTGTATTTTGATTTAATCTAATAAAATAATTTTAAAAATATTTATAAAATCCTTTAAGAATAAACAAACTGGAATCAAATAAATAAACTAAAAGAACTTTTAATTTTAAAAATTATTTTAAAGTTAAAATTAATTATTAAATTATAGAAAAATTACATTTCGTAAACATTTATGTCATAGATTATTTTTATTTATTTATTTAAATAAATTATAATTTAAAGCGCAACAATGAAATAAAATTATATTTTAATAAAAATCTTTGTATTTTTTTATTTTTATCCTTGTTCTTTTATTATCAATATAATTTATCCAATTTGATGATATAATCAAATTTTGGATGCTTTTCAAGACCTAATACCTTTAAAAATAATTTGATTATAAATTAATTCTTTTTAAAAAACCAACATTAATATATTGGACAGATTCTTCAGGCATTATATGTTTATAGCTATACCATTTCCCACTAACTTTATATCTCCAAATATATCTATCTGATTTTACAAGAATATTAAAATTAAAATATTCATTTTTAATTAATTCTAATTCATGTTTATGAGAACAAAAATCTGATACTTTTGTGTTATTTTCACATTTTTGTTTAGTTGGTAATATTCCTTCCTTAAATTATTTAATTAAATTAAAAAATAAATTATATTTAATTCCACTAACTTTATATGTCCTCATCAATGCTAATTTTGTGTTTACAGTAAAATTAAGTTGAAATATATTTTCGCCAACTGAAAGAAAATATTTTATAATTAATTTTCCAAAAAATTTAATTTTTACTTAATTTATTCAATTCAATTGCTTTGTACAAAAAATTAATTGAAATAACATCATCTTTAACTTTTCCTTTAATAATTATAAGACTCCCATCTTTCAAACGATTATTTTCTGGTACATGAATTATATTTAAATTGTAATTATTTGGTTTTATTTTTGATTTACATTTTTCAGATTCTTCTCCAAATTTTATTTTATCTACATCACCTTTTATCTGAAATATTTATTTAATGAGATTGTAGATGTGGTGAGGACAGATAAAATATGAAAAACCTTATCTCTGTATTTAATTTAAGTTAAAAAAAATAACCATAATCCATTCAGTAGCCCAAACCGGAATTTGAAGTTTTTCAAAACCAAATGTAGTGATTATTTTGCTTTCATAACATATAGGATCAACAGCTTCATTTACTGATATATTAAAATAATTATTACCCAAATCAATTCGTAAAGTAAAATTAACTCCAGTTTGTACTATTGGATTTGGATATGTTACATTTTTAGTCCACCCTCCTTTGTAATATATTTCATTATTTAATGTTTTTCTTTCACGAATGTAACTTTCTATAACTAGCATTTGAGTAGAATGTTGTTTAGTATTTGCCTTATTTTCATTGTAAAGTTGAGGATCGAATGTAAATTTAAGTTTAAGAATAGTGTCACCAACTAATAAATTTTTAAATTAAATTAATTAATTAAAAATTTCCCAACATTTTTCGTTAAATTCATTAGCATTATGGAATAAATTAATTTCAAATGATTTTTTGTCAGACATGTATTTTGCAGATAAAACAAAACCTTCAAAACAAAGGATTGTCCCAGTTTGTTGTAATTGTTTTAATTTATATTTATGTATTGTTTTATTTATTTCATTAGGTACTTTTATTATTGGTTCTATTAACAATTCAACATTATCTTTTACCTAAATAAATAATTATAAAGAGCGATAAAGAATGCCAAAAATTTAATTATTCTATTTTCTACTTTTTGTTTCCAAAAATCCCTGTCTTCCCCTTCCTTATTGCTAGTTTTCATTAGAGGAACGTTCCTGGAATTTTTGAACGGGAAGAACAAATAAATATATTTAAAACCAAATTAACTACCAAAATATGTGTTATTGCAGAGATTGGTTTATTATCTTCCAATGAGCCTAATAAATTGTCATTAACATAAATATTATATTTTGACTTTTCCGTTTTCAATATCATACAAAACCTCAATTATACAGTCAAATAAATGATTTGCTTTAAATGGATTTTCAAATGTAGGAAGAGAAGCTTTCTAAATTTGAAATGAAAATATTAAAAGTTTCATTAATTAATTTAAATTAACCATCTCATCCGATGAAAGCTCTATTGTATGACTAGCGACATTAATCTGCAGCATTATTAACCCATCTTAAATTTTTTTGTTAAACCAAGCAAAATAGTTTTAAAAAATTACTTTTCTCATATGTGGCAGTTTTTCCCGGTGTATCATGAGAGAGTATAATTTGAAAGTCTTGTTTCTCTTGATTAAATGTGAATCCACGAAAAGTAATTTTTGTCCCACTTTTGATGTAAATGTTTTGTAAATCTTTTACATATGGAGTTTTAATTCCTTTAAATTGCTATAAAAAACATAAAATAATTTATTTAAAATTATTTTTTATAAATATTTTATACAACTTTTATCTGTTTTAATGTAGTAACTATACTTAGTGGTTAATACAGTATTGCTACTCCGATAGTGAAAATTTAATGACTTTTAAAAAAACATCAATAATACCTTAGAAATAATAATTTTTCCAACACTTACCACACTAATTGGTATAAAATCACCATTAATTAATAAATCAGCCTCAATATTTTCATTAAATTGATTTTCGTTTTCCCACCATTTATTTGGCCAAAACATATTAATTGCCTCATAATAATCTTCATATTTCATATTAATCCAAAAATAATATTTTCTTATAACCATAGTAATTGTTATTTTAATTCCACTTTCAATTATTGGATTTCTCTCAAATGTCCATAGCGATGGGTTTGTCCATTCACCATCAATCTATAAAATTTAATTTGAACTTATTATGTTTGTTGTTTTTGTTATTCACTCGGCACAAAAAATAAACAAAATCGTTACATTTTCATTTTTCCAATTTACAGCAGTTAAATTTCTCTCAACAATTAATGAAGCTTTTTTATTAATAAAATTTAATCCAACTTTTCCAATATTTCCTTCTTTATCAGGTATTATAACAAAATTAATTGCTTTTTCAAAAACATTACCCAATTTATATATTTTATTTGTTTGACGTTTTTCACAATGTTTTTCTTGAATTGTATTTAAATTATTTTGAAATGGTTTCTCAGCAGTTATTGGTGTTGTGAACTAAAAAAAATAAAGAGAAATTAAATAAATTTCTTGACTTTTTGTGGACATAAAAATTAAATTTCATTTTAAATAAAAATACCCTAGCTTGTATTGCACAAGAACATCCTCTATAAATAAATAAATGAATATATTTTTGTGCAACATTAGGTAATAAATCCAATCCAAGTGCCCACAAACCAATATATTTATATAAATAAGCACCTTTATTTATATTTGAAATAAATTCTTTTTGAAGATTTTCTTCTTTTATTTTAATTTCTTTACCTTTAATTTTACTTTTCTAATTAAATTAATTTTATTTTTTACTTTCATTTCCAGCAATTAAACGTGTAAAAACATTATCTCTTTGACCAAATTCTAAAGAAAATAGATTTACTGCCTTGAATTCGTATCTAAATTGTTGTAAAAAATATGAGGAATAATAAACATAAAATTATTTACAAAATTAATTTACATGAATTAATTTGGTACTTTTCGGTTATTTCCCCCCATTTTCCTTTTCTTCTCCTTCCTTTTCTCTTTTACAAAATGTCAAAAGCAAATAATGGTCAAGGATTAAATTACTTTAACAGGTAGTCAATATGAGAGGCGTCCGTATATCTGAGTTTAATACGATACTTCCGCAT
>ABLG01002530.1:0-11676 GCA_000172435.1 Meloidogyne hapla
TTAATTTAATTTAGTAAATAGTTTGTTGGAGATCAATAAATAAAATAAAAGAAAATTAATTATTTCAACCAAATAATTGATTAAAAATAAAATAGTCTGTTCATGCAAGTTAAAATGAAAAATAAAAAGAAAGAATTATTTATTTATTTTTTATTTTTATAAAAATTTTTAAAATATTATAAAAAAAAAGAAATAGCTCATTTTAATTATTGATTTGTTTATTTAGCTATTTTCTCTCTAGGGATTGAGCTAATTTAAAGGATGATATAGGGCTATCTCTGATTCACAAATAAAATAAGTTATCTTATTATTTTAAATAACAAATTGAAATGATTTTTAGCAAATTATAATAAAAAATTTCCTTAATTAAAAATATTATAATTCATTATATTTATAATACTCTGGATATTTTTAGTTAAATAAACTAATTGTTTGTTCTTTATCTAAATTTGTTATTATTTTCAATTTAAAATTTTTAAAATTATTTTCAACAATTTTAACAAAATTTAAATATAAGATATAATTTTTTCTGATAATCCATTGTTGGAAGAAAAAAATGAAAAATATGTTTTAAATCGAAATATGTTTTAATTTCGAAAAAAGAAAAATATGTTTTAAATATGTTTTAATTCGTTTTAAATTTACTAAAGAAAAATTAATTACACTTAATGATTGGTGTTAAATATTATTATTTCTATAAAATTTTAAAATCATCTATCATAAAATTATATTGTAAAAATCCTTTATTATTTTTAATATTTTAAATTAAAAATATGTAAAATATAAATGAAAGCTGAAACGATTTAAATTTTCCTTTAATAATTCCAAATAAAAATAATATAGATACAATTCGGTTTCTTTCTTAACTGGACACCATATCTTTGGAAAACAATAAATGTTATTCCATTAACTCTTAAAATTTGAGATTAAATCTTAAAATTTAGACACATCACTCGGTACCACTCTGAATGTGGCAGAAATACAGTAGCGGCTATATTTGTCTTTCCAGTACCGGGTGTGGGTTGGGTGTCCCACTAAGTCCACCAACCCGTCACACCCCAGGATTGAGCTCATGAACTTGAGTGTGTCATTGGACGATTGGAAATTTGCACAATCTATTTCTCAATCCCTTTTCCCCCTTACAATATTTTTAATTTTTACTCTTTTTTAAAGAATTTTTCCTGTTAAGAATCATCATCAATCTTCTTTTGCATATACCGTATTTACTCGAATAATTCCCCTGGGGAATTATTGTTTCAACCCATTCCCGGCATGGGGAATTAATCGAGGGTGGGGAATTATTCGAGATTCTAAATTTTTTTCTATATTTTTCTAAAAATCAGAAAAAAAGATAAATTAATTAGCAAAGTTCCTTCAAATTATTTAAATTTTATAAAATTAATATAATTATCTAAAAAACTAATCATAGATTTTTTTATTATTTTTATTTTATGAAAAAATATTTATAAAAATATTTTTTATTGGCTTCGATGGTTTTAAAATCTTTGCCCTACCATTCACTTAACATAAATTTGGTTTCAACGTGTAAGTATTTATTTATTTGTTTTTAAACAAAAAAATATATTTTTTTGTTTTTTTTTTCAGATAAGAAAACAAATATGTAAAAATAATAATAAAATAAATATAGTTTTGGTTTAAAAACTGTGGTGTAAATTTTTTATTTAACAAAAATTTGTTAAAATAAATTGTAGTTAGAAATATTTTTAAACAAACATTTATATTATTTAATTTTACACGAAAAACACGAAAATAAAATTTGGACAAAAATTCCATTTTTATGTTAACTTTAATGATACTTTAAAAGAATTAAATTTTCTTTGAATTTTATCAGTTTATTTAAATTTTATTTTAATCTTTTAAATCTTTTTTTTATACAATTTTAAAATAATTTTATTAAAATTACTTAAGAGAAAAAAGAAAAATAAAATAATTTTTTTTTCAATTTATGTTTTAACATTTTTTTCGCTATCAATAAATTAATCTACTAATTGTTTTTCAATATTTATTAGTTTTTTTTAAAATTCGAAATAACATTTTGAATTAGTAAATATTTCGATATTTCGAGTTTTTCTTAATTTTATATTATTTTATTTTTATATATGAGCGGAATTCTATATATGTTTAAATTTATATATGTTTATATGTTGTTATATATGTTATATATGTATTTATTATATATGTTTATATATGTATTCTATACATATATAAAACATATATAAAAGAGCGGGATTCAAGAAGGACTTTTTTTAAAATCTTTTATTAATTTTTTTAGAAAAAATAATAAAATGCTCTTCAATTTTAAAGGAAAATGTTTAATAACATTTTTTTGTGTTATTTAATTTATTAATAATTAAAGAAATTAATGGATGTGTTGCTAATGGGGATGTTTGCGACATAAATGCTGCACAATTAAGTGATTGTTGTGATGGCAATTATTATTGTTTTAAAAGTATTTGCACAATATGTATTGCTACTGGACAACCATGTGGAAGGGACATAGGTGTTTGTTGCAGTCAATTTTGCAATCAAGGTACATGCGCTTAATTTTATAAACAACTGAAGTGAGAAAATAATCAAATGGAGATTTAAAAATTAAATAAAAATTTTAGAATAATTATTTTGAGAAAATATTAACATTTGTTAGTCTTTTGTCTTAAATAAAGTATTCTATTAAAGAGTTCAGAACAATTAATAAAACTCAATTAATTTTGATTTTTTATGTAAAAAGCAGAAGTATTATCTGTGAAATATTATAGGGTTGAGCGGTATCGGGATCCCGACCGGTATCGGTCGGTAAAATTCTGAATACAGAATGTTAAAAAATTTTTAATGATTTTTTCAAATTCGGCGCAGAAAATGTGAATTTTCAGCGCCTTCGGCACTATAAAAATAGGAAATTTTGCCTGCGGCGCTGAAGATCTTAATTCAATTTTATAAAAAATGATATTCATTTTTTGATTTGATTTAAAAAATTTTTCAAAAAATCCCGACACCGATTTTTCAATCCCGATCTTGGCCGGTATCGGTAATCGGTATTTGAAAAAACAAATAGTTAAACAAAAATAAGGGAGTTTTATCTTTTAAAAGTGTAAAAATTAATTAATTAATAGGAGTTAATCTTAAATTTATATAATTATTATTCTGCATTAATTTTGGATAATTTAAACTATTGACTGTTGTAACTTTTGTTGTTTTAATAGCAGATTTAAATTTGAATGCAGACAAAAATGCATTTTTATATTCTTGACTAAAATAAAAATAATTATTAAAAATACCAATTTTATTTTGATCAAAAAATATTAATAATAAAGGTGAATACTCAAATTCTATCTAAAATATATTTTTTATCTTGATTTAGTTATGCAATTAATTATTCTGCTAAGTGAAAAAATTCAATAAACCATGGATCGCTACTACTGAGATGGAAAAGAACCATTATGGAAAGAGCTCAACAAAGAGCACAAACAACTGTGCCACCCCTAATTATTGTTTAGGAAATAATACATTTACTCCAATATAATACAAAATTTTAAAAATTTACTTAAATGTGAAGAGAACAGGAGCATTTGTAGACATAACAAAATTAGTCAAACAACTTAAACCATGGATCGCTACTGCTCTTTGTGTCACATTAAAATTAAGATGAGGAACTGTTAGCCTTATAATACTATTCATAGATAAACCAATAAGATTAAATAACATAATTATAGATAAAGTTTTTAAAATCCGACGGGTCCATGCATATGATGAATCTGAAAGTTTAATTATATTAATTTATAAGAATAATATTAAAATTATTTAAGTTTTTATTCTAATATTTCAAAAAAGTAGAGAATTTAATTCAATATAATTATTATCCATATTTACACAATTAATTTTCCTGGGTTACTATGGGATGGGATAATTATATGAGGATCAGGAAATACGGGAAATACGAACATTTATTCCTTTAAGAAAAATCGGTTAATTAATAAAAATATAACTTTACCTAGATTTTTATTAATATTTTTCCAAGAATGCCATTTTAGAACAATCCAAATTATTATATAGTTGAACAATGTAAGTACATAGAAAAAAACGAATATATCATAAATTAAATCGCCAGCCCATCCCCAAGAACATTCATGAGGGACACAAATTACTTGACTTTAAATTAAATACAAATTTTTTATTAGATATATATTTATTTACGTAGATTCAGGGACCGTATAAACAACTTGATATTGTGCATAAATTATGATTGTTGGGCATATTAATGTTGAAATGAGCATTGGTATTAAATAGTATTTCTTTGCTACTTCCCTTTGGCTATACCTTTAAATTAATTAAAATAGGTAATATTTTCTATAGAAGAGGATATCATTAAAGGATAGAGATTCGCCGGAACATAAATTTTATATTAACTTTCTTTACTTGGATCCCACATTATCCAATTTCAATTTTGTATTGAAATAAAAATAAATATTAAATTATTCTTAATTTCAACAATTATTTTAAATTAGTTATGTCATTTTTCCATATATATATTATAAGTTATATGGCAGAAGTCATGTAAACTAATTGAACATATTTCGACATTATAATTTGACCGAATAGAAAATAAAAAATAATATTTAAGTTAGTTTATTCTTTAAATTATTCTTTAATTTTCTTAAAATATTTGTATTCAGCTATTTTTAATTATGAAAGTAAAGCGGCCGAACCCATCCCAGAAAATAGCAAAAGATTTGATGGGATTGAACCAGAGAGCTCTCCAATGCAGGGTTGTTATCCGCTCAACCATCCCACCACCGACTGGTGGCTTTCATTTTTGCTATTATCAACTAGGCTGGGAGGAAACTTCGCCGGCCTTACATGAATTACACTTTGAGTTATTAACTTTTAAAAAAGTCAAGCTGATAGGCCTGAAAACAGAAACATTAAAAACAAAGAGGAACCTAAACAAAAGATATAGGAACTTCCGGCCAAAGGAAACGAAACTTCCAGTGAAGCTCTAGTAAAGAACAATGAAAAGTAACAAACCATAAAGGAAATAAAACACTAATAAGTCGATCTAAAGAGATTAAATACAAAGCGGTAAAAGAAGCTGTAAATCCAAATTGAAAGGGAGGAAGTATTTGGAGACAACATGGACGTATTGGAATAAATTGTTGTTATAGAAACCCAACTAGCTATTTGATACCAAGCAGAGACTAGACAATCAAAAGCTATTAGTAAATGACATGGAGAATTGAGTTTTCTTTAAATATTTAAAAATTGTTTTTGTTAATGAATATAAAGCTTATTTATATTAAAATAGATATTTCTTAATTTATTTTGATACTAATAAAATAATTAAAATAACTACTTGCTCTTTGCAGTAACAAAAACCAAAGAAGTATTAAATAAAATTCCAAAAGTTGCAATTATTGTTCTCAAAACATTTAAAGTAATTAATTCTACAGGAAGTCCTTGCTCTCCATAAATATCAAATAACTTAAATTTAAAAATCTAATTAATACTTTAAAAATTAAAACTAACAGTTTTTTGTTGTTGTAAACTCATTTTAGAAAAAAAATTAATTTAATAAAAATTTTTTAAAATAGTTTTGTCTTTTTATTTAAAATAATTTTTAAATTTTTAATTAAATATTTAATTAATTTAAAAGAAATGTTTTAATTAAAATAATTGTAACAAAATTAAAATATTTTCTTTTATAGTTTGTATTAATTAATAAAATTCTCATTAAATATAAAGCTTGTCATTTTAATTGTATTTTCTTTATTTTACATTTTATTTCTGTTCATTAAAATTATTGTAGTATTTGGATATTTATGGGAATATTTTTAAATAAATATCAGAGTTTATTTGTGTTGTGTCCTAATAATGACAATTACAACAGTTTAATAATAATATTTATTAAGACGAAGAAATACAATAATAGTTGAATAAGGTTGGAATAGGTTGGAGTAGGTTGGAGATAATTCGGAGACCCGGACTAACAATGAGTGACGCTTTTATAGTATAATAATAGGCACGCCACCCGTAACACCTCCCTCTTTTAAGGCTGAGGTTTTTCAATACCACAATACCTCCTTCTTTTAAGGAGTACAATACAATATTTAAATAATACAATAATGCCAAAAGTCCGGCCAACAAAATACATACAAATAAAGAGGGTATAAGGGGAACGAACAAAAGTAACAAAAAATATTTACAAAAATGATGGAGAAAAATTATTATCACATTTATTTTTACACATCCACCTGTCCATCTGATTTTCATTTGACGTTCCCTCAGAATTACTTATCATCTGATCGTCCGATCCTTCAGCTAGAATTTTTGCCCTCGTGTTTGGTATTGAACCGTCCTTGTATGGCATTACTTCAGAACGATTTATATAATTCAATTTACAATTTATGGTTCTATTACGCAATTCATATATTTTACAATTTTTAATGTTTGGTCTTTCAATTCTCTTATTTTTACCAATATTAGAATTATGTACAATATGGGGTCTTTTTCGCAATTGGTTTGAATGTCGAGTAACTACAGTTCTCAATATATGGGCAAAAACGGTGTATATAACACCTTTTTTTGTTAAAATTTTCACCTTCTAACCATTCAATTTTGCCCTTATTATAATTTGTGAACCAAACATGGTCACCAATTTTATAATCATGGAGTTTTGCTCCATGATGTTTATCAAACCAATTTTTCATTTTATTTTTCACAATTTCATTATTAGCATTAGACAATACATTTCTTTTATTCAATTCAATATTTTTGGGTCTTAAAGCATCCCATTTCAATCTCAATTTTCTATTAAGAAATTCTTCAGCTGGAGTTTTGCCTCCCAATGATGCATGGGGACTAGCCCTATAATTTAACAATACTTCTTGAAGCCAATCTGTATTTTTACAATTTTTTGTCATCATTCTTTTAAAATAATCAATTAAAACGTTCAGCCTGCCCATTTGATTGTGGATGATATGGTGGGCTGAACAATTGTTCAATTCCTTTTTCAATACAATAATTTTTAAATTCAATTGATCGGAATGGACTTCCATTGTCCGATACCAATTTTTCTGGGTAACCATAATGTGTAAATAACCAATCTAAGCTTTTGATTGTGTCCTTTGCAGAATTTGTCATATTGCCAAATACTTCTGGCCATTTTGAATGAGCGTCAATAACAATCAAATATAATTTTCCATCTTTACATGGACCTGCGAAATCAATATTGCCAATTCTTTGATGTTGCAGGCCAAGGACACAATTCTTCTTTTACTGGTAATTTTGCAAGATTTTTGACAATCTGAACAATTGTTTACACACTCTTCAATATCCTTTCCAATATTAGGCCAATAAAGGTATTCTCTTGCAATACCTTTCATTTTTGCAATACCTGGATGGAATTCATGCAATGACTGCAATATTTCTTTTCTCAATAATTTAGGTATTACTACCTTATCTGTAAATACAATGCAATCATCAATGACTTGAAGGTTCTGTCGAATGTTCGACCAATATTTCATTTCTTTATCTTTAATTTCTTTAGGCCAATGTTCTGCAATATATTTCTTTAATAATTTCAATTCAATATCATTTTCAGTCTCAATTTATTTTCTCAATATTTAATAATTTTTCATTCAATAGTACATTTAAAATATATTTCACTGATTCTTCTGATTGATTTAATTCATCAATGCAATCAGTATTAAATTTATCTTTTGATGTCAATGCAATAATCTTATCTTCAAACTGTTCTTGTTTATTTATCAATCTAGATAGGGTATCGGCCATACCCATTTCATGTGTTTTAATAAATTCAATTTCGAAATCATAATTTGTCAATATCAATGCCCATCTTTGCAATCGTGAGGCTGTATAAACTTTAATGCCTTTTTTATTACCAAAAATGGCCAATAATGGTTTATGATCCGTTCTCAATTTAAATTTACGGCCATACAATAATTTATGAAATTTTTCTACTGCGAAAACCAATGCCAATCCTTCTTTCTCAATTTGGCTATAATTTTTCTCAGCCGACTTCAATGATTTACTTGCGTATTCAATGGCTTTCTCAGACCCATCTGGAAATTTATGAGCTATCATTGCTCCTACTCCGTAATTAGAGGCATCTGCCGTAACAATAATTTCCAAATCTGGGTCAAAATGGGTCAACAATAAATTAGAATTTAAAATTCTTTTTATTTCTTCAAAAGCCAATTCTTGCTCTTGACCCCAATTCCATTCAATATTTTTTTGTAACAATTTGTCCAATGGACCTCTCAATTTATGCATTTCTTTAACAAATTTTCCATAATAATTTATTGTGCCCATAATAGACTGCAATTCTTTAACATTTTTTGGACTAGGCAATTTTTTAATAATTTCTTTTTTTATAGGATCAGGCTCAATACCATTTTCCAGGAGACTATATGTCCTAAGAATTTCAATTTATTCTCAAAGAATTTACATTTATCCAATTGGATTTTTAATCCCCAATCTTCAATTCTTGCGAAAATTTCTAATAATCGCAATCTATGTTCTTGCAATGTATTGGATACAATAATTACGTCATCTAAATATGCATATACACCAGGAATGCCAATTATCAATTTATCCATCAATTTTTGAAATATGGCTGGTGCGGATTTTACACCGAATGGCAATCTTTGTACTTGGAACAATCCTTTATGCGTGTTAATGCATGTCAATTTCTTCGAAAATTCATCCAATTCAATTTCGCAAATATGCATCGCGTAAATCCAATTGTGAAAATATTTTACTTCCATGAATTCCAGCCCAAATTTCCGCAGGGCTAGGCAATGGATGTCTATTCAATTCTAAAGAAGCATTCAATCCAGTAGAATAATCCATGCAAACACGGATTTTTCCGTTTGCTTTTTTAACAGCAAGAATAGGTGCTGCCCAATCTGCGAATTCAATAGGTTTTATGGCACCTAATTTTTGCAATCTATCCAATTCTTTTTCAATTGCTTCTTTAACTCCAATTGGTACAGGCCTAGCCTTTACAAATATCGGCTTTACTCCTGACTTCAATTCAAGATGGGCCTTGGTTTTTGTACAATGTCCAAGTCCATCACTAAATACTTTTTCGAATTTATTTTTTAATTCAATTTCAATATTTGTTTTCATATTTTCAATACATTCAATAGCTAATACATTTTCAATTTTTGTATCTTTAATTGTTGTTACAATCGGTTTACACAATTTGTTTTCTAATTTAACAATCCAAGGAAGCCCAAATAAATTCAATTTTTCTTTAGTAACGTGAGCCAATAACAATTCTTTTGCCCCGTCCAATTCTACAATACAATAAAATGTACCAATAATTTTTATTTCACTTCCTGTGAAAGTTTTACCGCAATATTTCGTTTCAATCAATTTAGGACAACCAATATTTTTCCAAGTCTTTTCACTAATGCAACTAATTTGGGCTCCCGAATCAAGAATAAATTCCACTTCAATACCATTTAATAAAACTTTTTTTGTAAGCCATTCAATATCGCAATCTGACTCAATTCTCAATATTTGCCTATTTGGCTTTTCAATTTCTTTACGATATTCTGGCTTTCGCCAGAATTTGATTTTATCTAACAACTTGCTCATGGTTCAATTAACTACAATTTTGTAGTTCAATGTCTGACCGCGCCAAATAACTGTTGTGTCCTAATAATGACAATTACAACAGTTTAATAATAATATTTATTAAGACGAAGAAATACAATAATAGTTGAATAAGGTTGGAATAGGTTGGAGTAGGTTGGAGATAATTCGGAGACCCGGACTAACAATGAGTGACGCTTTTATAGTATAATAATAGGCACGCCACCCGTAACAATTTGCAAAAAAAAAATTACAAAAAATATAATTTTAAACAATCCAAATTTGGATTTGTAAAATTTTTTAAGACTGTTACGTAAAATATAAACGAAAATTATTTTTTATTCAATAATTTATGTACCTATTAATTAATACGTATTAATTTTTTGTTTTTGTCTATTGAATAAGGCCCCTTCTAAAAGAAGGTCATGTCTACAATCACTTCATGAATCAAAAAATACTAAATTTTAAACATTTAAAATATTTTACCAGAAGAACTTAACCTAAGAAGAACCGAAGAAGAACCGAAAGGCTTTAGAGGACTATTTAGATGAAAATAAATTCATATTTCTAAAATAAATTTAGTAATCTCCTAATAATTATTAAATAATAATTTTTAATAAAATTATAAAGAATTTGTCATAATTAATACAAACATTTAAATAAGCAGAAAAAGTTTTAATTAAAATTTTATAATTTAAAGATTAAATATAAAATTAATTAAAGATTATATTTTCCTTGTTCACATAAAATATAGCAGATGTTTTAAAAGATCATAAGAGGTGTTTTATTACATAAATATTTTCTCAGTATTAATTAAAGTCAATAAATATAAATAATAATTAAAAATATTTCAACTGGTCAGATTATTATACATGGAAAACAAATTTTTAACCGAATATGTCGAAAACGTTTTTAAACGAATTTTATTAAACCGAAATAAATAATAAGTTATCGGAATATTTTTACTCTTGTAACTTTTATTATACAGATTAAGTTGTAAAAAAATTTTTTAAATTTTTCATCAAATTTTTAAGTTAAAATTTTTAAGCCTCATTATTTACAATTAAAATTATTTAATGAAATTAATTAATTAATAGGAGTTATTCCCAACGTTAATTTATTATTATTTTGCATTGATTTTATGTTATTTAAACTATTGACTGTTGTAATTTTTGTTGTTTTAATATATTTAAATTTAAATGCAGACAAAAATTCCTTTTTATATTCTTGACTATAATAAATAAATAATTATTAAAAAAGTAAAATATAAAAATTTACTTAAATGTGAAAAGAACAGGAGCATTTGTAGACATAACAAAGCATGTTACACAACTCAAACTGTGGATTGTTATTGCTTTTTGTGTTACATTTAAGTTAAGATGAGGAACTGTCAACCTAATACTATAATTCATTGAGAGCCCAATAATATTTAGTAACAGAATTATAGATAAAGTTTTTAAAATTCGTCGGGTCCATGTATATGACGAAGCTGAAAATTCATTAATAATTTATTTAAATAAAACTTTAATATAATAATTATAAATTAAAATTCCATTTTATTTTCTCAAAATCAAGGAAGTTAATTAGAATTAATTTTATAAAACACCTGCAATTATTTAAAGTTAACTGCTAAAATAAATTCATTGTGAGAAAAATAAAAGAATTTACCTAAATATACTAAACTATTAAAAATAAGTATTCTTAGAACGCAAGATGTGAAATAAATTAATTTAAGGGAATGAAAATGAGACGAATTTTTACCTAAATTTTTATTAATATTTTTCCAAGAATGCCATTTTAGAGCAATCCAAATTATTACATAGTTGAACAATGTTAGTACATAGAAAAAAATGAATATATCATAAATTAAATCGCCAGCCCATCC
The DNA here is from genome assembly GCA_000172435.1 of Meloidogyne hapla. Lineage (NCBI taxonomy): Eukaryota > Metazoa > Nematoda > Chromadorea > Rhabditida > Meloidogynidae > Meloidogyne > Meloidogyne hapla. The sequence continues at coordinate 11,522 of ABLG01002530.1, forward strand.
CCAAGAACATTCATGAGGGACACAAATTACTTGACTTTAAATTAAATACAAATTTTTTATTAGATATATATTTATTTACGTAGATTCAGGGACCGTATAAACCACTTGATATTGTGCATAAATTATGATTGTTGGGCATATTAATGTTGAAATGA
>ABLG01002529.1:0-11753 GCA_000172435.1 Meloidogyne hapla
ATTTATCTTTTTCATCTGGGTTGATTAATTCAGATTTAGACACTATTTTCTCTGCAAGCCTAATTTGATCACGTTTTAAATTTTGTCTATTCTTTTCGTTAGACATTACTTCCAGTCTCTTCAAAGGGATTAGTTCCCCATTCTGAAGGTTTAATAATATAGGAAAGGCTTTTAATGATTCTCTGCCAATAATTACTTCGTAGGAATTATTTTTACTTATTTCCTGATCAACCATCATAATTGATGTTCTTACCTCACAATTGGCTAATTTTAATTTTATATCAGCTTGCGCAACCAGGGGTATTAAGCTATTTCCTATTCCAAAGACTCCACTAAAAGCGGGCTGGTAAAGCGATTTAATTCCACATAATTTAGCCTTTCTCTTGCTTATCAAGGATACGTGTGCGCCAGTATCGATTAGACAAAGGATTTTATATCCATTAATTTCAGCAAGAATTCTCATATTTTTATCGCAAATATGGTTCTCCAAGACAGCTATTTCAACTGCATTTTTATTTATTTTTTCAGAATTTCTCTTTGAATTTAAACAATTTTTAGAAGGCCATCTCTCAGTAAGAGGTAAAGGTTCTTTTTCTCTTGTTTGGCTCCTGGAACGTTCTTGATTTTCTCTTACTCTCCGGGAATTCCGGGCTAGTTTGTATAAGATTTCTCCAATATTTAAATTTTCTAAGAATTTGGCCAATAACGAGGGTAATATAAATTGAAAGATAAATTGCATTGTTACAAAACAGCAACAAGCAAATACCCAGACTTGGTTAATGCTAAAAAATCCTCCTCTTAAAAATGCAAATAAGCCATTAGATACAATATTTCCTGCGACCATCTCTCTTTTTATATTAGAAGTCTCCCAAATTGAATTGGGGTTTGATAGTCTTGCTATTTCGTGAGTAATAGCAGCAGTTTCCAATGTTTCTGTAAAATGCTCTGGGGAGTATAAATCAGTTAAATTTGCCAATATTTTGTTTCTAAATATTGCAATACTCATTTCTGGTATATCTAACTTACCATATCTCGCTATTGCGCGGACTCCCTCCTCAGAGATTTCTTTTTGATCTCCGGTTAATTGGTCATATTGGTATGTCCTATCTGCTTCTGAAATGTACATATATCTCATGGACTCACAATCAATTTCTTTGGCGTGTGGATAAATTATTTTGGTATTTGTATCAATAAATCCATGTTTTAAGACTCCATGTAACAAAAATGACACGGGTAAGCGGTCAAAACAAAATCCTTTTTTCCAGTTAAAATGTACTTGTTTATCATCAATTGTATAACAAGGTTTAATTTCCAGTACCTTTTCTGTTACTAATCTAGCTGTTATATGATCAATTTTTAGAAAATGTCTCGCAAGCAAAGTAGGACTCGCTGCGGCTAAAGTCATTAACTGGTCCGCTATTTCTTGTAAATCAGTACAGATTTGGCGAACCGAATCCGAAAAAATTCTTTTAATTGTTTTAGTAAATGAGGCACTAAGCGCAGTAATTTGAGAAGCTAGTTGTGAACTGTAAACTAATCCATTATTAACTTCATTTATCTCCCTTTTCAATTTTCTAGGGGGTTTATTTTCAAAGAATTCTTTAACATTTTGAATCTGATTATACTCATTCAATGGAATGGCAAAACCTTGATCTGATAAAATAAGCTCTTTTTTGTCACAATCGATTATTTTCGTGGTATTTTCGAACGAAAGAGCAAATTCGTTTGACTCGGATAACCATACTCCGGATGCAAATTCTCCTGGCCATTGATTAACAAAAATATATGAACATTGATGAGTCTTATCAGGATTCCAAATCAAGCTTCCCTGATCGCATTTACACGTTCCTGAGTGATAAAGACATCCAGGACAAGATCCTACAGGAGTATTAATTCCCTCCATTCCATGATGGGTAAAAACAACAGTTTCATAAATATAACAATTCTCTGTTTCTTTAGTGTCCCAAGGAATACCAACAGGCCAAATCTTCCAATCCATGTCAGAATTATTGTCAGTACCTTTTAAAGTTCCGTTTTTCCCTTTTAAATATCCGGCTCTCGATTGATTTAAAGCTCTCATTCTTTTACATTCCGAAATAGGAACGTTCAAATCGAGGGTCTCCGTTTCTTGCATATATCCTCCGAAAAATCCTCTGCTTTTTGAAACAATCGCTTTTACACATTTACACACAAAAGCAGGCGTTTTATACTGTAATGTATTAGCTCTATAAATCGATAGATCTATAGGAATCGGAGATTCATTTACGTGAAATTTAGGACAAATAGGGTCATTAGGTAATCTCCAAAGTGAAACGGGTGTATCTTTTAAACATATCATCGGTGCTGATAAAATTGGATTGAAAAAACAGCAAATTAGTGCCATTAAAACAACGAAGTATGGACTTACAACTCTGACTGAAGGGCTTCCTCTCCGCTCAAATCGGACTCGACGAGGAGATCTATTAGATTTTTCAGGTCTATAAGTATTTCGCTCTCGGCTAGGTGATCTACTGTCGGTGTATTTATTGCTGTACCTGTAATTATTTCTTTCTCGGCTCGGTGATCGACTGTCCGGATAATTATTTCTATAATTGTTATGAGACCTTTTTTCTGAATAATAATGATTGGATCGGTTATTTGAGTATCTATTTCCATCGTTATTGTATGCTCGGTCTTTGTTTGGCCTACCGTAATCATGGCGATCTCTATTATTGTACCGATTGTCATTACCCCTATTATAATTAGGTCTATATCCAAATGAATTATTTCTCTGGTAATTATTATCATTTCTCCTTTTAGGGCAACTGTTAGCTAAATGACTTGGACTTTTACAATTAAAACAGGTTTTAGAATTATTTCTCTGCAATACAAGTGACTCTACTTCATCAGCTAATTTTGAAACATTAATGCTGGTTGCAGGCTTCTTTTCGGCTAATAATAATTCAAAATGTAGAGCTAACTCATAAGCGTCAGTATATTCCGTAGGACGCTGTGATTTTACTTGAAATTTCAGGTCTGGACTCATTTTATCCAAGAATTCATATAGTAGGGTATTTTTTATTGTATTTTCGGTTTCTCCTACCAGTGCAGTTCTAACCAAATCCGATAAACGATTAGCAAAATCAAACACGGACTCGCCCGGTGCTTGGCGGCAATTACTCAATTTTTGTCTAGCAATTACTTTTGTATTACCATTTTCAAATTTTCCCTTCAAATGGGCTATTGCCAAAGCTAAAGTCTCAGGTTGTGGTTGCATTGTATCTAAAGCAACTCTTGCCTGGCCACTAAGACAAAATCGGAGACGGAGTATTTTTTGTGGTTCAGTTAATTCCGTCGTGACCAATGACAATACATCCATGAATTTATCAATCCACTTGGAGAAACTAACTGTTGGATTTCCGTCGAAGTTCCCAACGTATACTCCATTATTTAAAAATGGGTCTGAGACATTTATTTCCGGTTCTTCAACCGTATCTTGAAAATCTTCTACCTCCAAATCATTTTGGGTTAAATTTCTTTCCATTTCTTTTATTTTTTCCCAGATTTTATTGCTCAATTTAGTTATAGAACCTTTTGTAGCGGTTAAGCTATTTTTTGTTTGAGTTTCTTTTTCACTTAACTCCTCCACTTTTTGGTTAATTTTTCGGAGGGAATGAGCAACAGATTCTTCAAATTTTCTCAATCTATCCAAGATTGGAGCAAATTGCTTGTGTTCCTCTTTGGTGAAATATTTAGGATCAAAATCAGACATATTATATCCAAATATGAATATTTTTCTTTTAAATATAAATAATTTTACACAAAATCACTGTTTAAATCAAATGCTCACACACCACAGAGCAGTAACTCACACAACAAGAGTTACAAAATAAACTTCTTTTCTTTAAATTTTAAGCTCACACACCACAGAGCTAACCCACACACCACAGGGTTTTTTTTTCAAATCAAGTAAGCTCGCTTAAAAGCGGAGATTTATTTTTTTTTTGCTTGGTCACTTTTTTTTTTTTAGTCGACCGCGCCAAAATTGTTATGTTTGTCCGAGGGTTTAATTTATTTAAAATTCCTTAGACTTTAACTCTCAATAAATGAGGATTTAATTTAATAAGAAAAGCTATTATTTAAGTTTTATTTAACAAATAAATAAGTTGAAGTTTTGGTTACCAATTAAGGTGAAAAATATATAAAATGGTTGAGTATATATATGGTTGGGTTAAAGGCGGGAATTTACGTAAAATGAGAAGAAGCAATATAATGATTGACAGTTTTTTAGATAATTTACAAATATATTTGAATATATTTGTAAAAGGGGAAAGCGGTTAGATAAGGGATTTTGAATGATAAAGGGAAGAAGTCAATCATATACAGTTTTGGTTGTAAAAAATTGAGAAGGGCAAAGAAAATTTAAATATGGGAAATTGATAAAATAAATTTTATTAAATAAAATGTCAATCAAATTTAAAATAAATATTCAGGTCAAATCCAACACGAACATTCCCTTGCGTCATGTCCTTTCCTTAGGCAAATATAACAAAGTGCCAATTCTTCAATTTGTCTCTTCCTCTCTTCAATTGTTTTGTATTTGTCACAGTCGAGCGGAAAGTGCATGCCTTGACATAACTGACATGGGTATCGTGCGGGACTTCGACTGGTGCTTGAACTTTCACTTCGTTCAAACCTTTTTCCTTTACCTCTTTTATCCCGGGGCCACGGAGACCCTCTTGAGTTACGGTTGTTCCTATTTGGGCTTGTCGACGTGTTGCTAGATGCGCTTGAATGAGATGAGGACCTACTAGATGAGTCATCACTTTCACTTAATGGACGATTTTTCCAAGTTCGTTCTTTTTCTCGCTTGCGCTCGCTCCTAGATCTCGACGGACCTTCATCGCTATCTCGCCAATTCTTTCGCGTGTCTCTAGGTTGGTATCGAATAGCAAAATTCATTGTGGGACTCGACGGTTCTCCAGAATGAGCTTTACTACTTTTTCTTATCTGATACCTTGTCCTTTTTTCCTTTACGGTAAATCTCTTTTATCAGTTGGCAATGCTCGACGGCTTTTGCGTAACACTTGCGGTACATTGCTGTGGTCCATGGGTCGGTGCCGTCATTTTGTTTTAAGTCCAAATATTTTAATAAAACTTTCTTTGACATTTTTTGTTCAAGTGCGAGAAATATTTGGGGTGATTTCAAGTCTTGCTTATAGTGTTCAAGTTGCCTACATATCCTTTCAACTTCGACTTGATTTACAATATCATCCTCAATTGACCTTGACTCTAGAATACTTGACAATTTATTGTGCAAATCTCTTATTATTTTTTCATTCTTCCCGTATTTGGACTTCAAAAGATCTACAGCTAGAATGTAATTCGCTTCAGAAAACGGTAACAGTCCTTGAACAACTTTCTTTGGCTCTCCTCTTAAAAGTGAATCCAAATAATCGATATTTTTTGTATAGGATCCAAATCATTATCATTGTGGATTGTTGCTTCATACAGAGGCCAAAAATTTTCCCATTCATAACCGTCAAACATTTTCAATTCTAATTTCGGTAATACTACTCCCCTGCTTTTATTCGAATTGCTTGCTATACTTCCTGTCCCTAACATTATGTCCAATTGATCGATTAAATCGCTATATTTAATATGTCTCTTCTTAGCGCGACGGCTAATCTGATATGCTTCAGCTAAGTCAACGCTTGCTCTTAATGTCTGATCGAACGCTTGCTGCTCTTCTTGTGTGCAGTCTCTCACCCTTTCCTCATAAACGTATCTGGCATTCCTAATTTCCTCCATTTGGGTAAAAATTTCCTCATTTTTATTTTTAAGGGACCGCTGGAGTATGTAACATTCGTGCTTTTCCTGATTATTCGTAGGTCTTGAGGGTAAAGCAGGTATCGGTTCTTCTAAATAATCTTTAAGAATATCAACTGCCAATAAGATGGGGTGAACAATAAATTCTGGGAATGACATTTTCTTTTAAGACTCTAGTAAACCAATTCAAGTTTCTGACTCCTTTTCAAGTGAACGAGACTGGACACTTGAGTCTCAGTTTTCTAAACAAATTTTTTGAACTAAGCGAACAAGACTGACCGCTTGAGTCTCACTCTCCTTCTTTAGCCAAATTCTGACTGATCGAAACTGATCAGTGTAGATACTCTAAATTACTCAAACTTCCAAATTTCTTCAATTCGAGGCCAGAAATTTTATTATAATCTCGACGGATTATAACCTCCCTTTTTTTTTTTTTTTAAAATTGTAAACTTGCCAAGTCACTTGATGCAGGTTTGAATCAAAAGGTCGCCACTGTCGAAAGTAGGATTGATCTGAAGCAGCAATCGGTCACGAAGGAATAGAATAAAGATTATTTGATTATCTAAATTAATTAATAAGACCAATCCTTTTCGACACTTCCTCTTAAGGTAAAGGCCGCAACGGGCTGAACAAATTTAACGGTATACGGTTTTCTCAAGAGCCACCTATAAACAATCTCAAGCCTCAACGGGCCTATTCCTAAACTTCCAACCACGACGGGTTGCTAGAGGCTAGTTACAGGGTCAACCTAAATCCCCGGTTGACTTGGTCTAACTAAAGGTCTCCCTGGGGACAAGGTACACTTTAGATAACTATAATAATTTAAGTCCAATAAACAATTAAATATTTATTAAATTCAAAAATTCATTTTATAATTTATTGATGAAGATGAAGGAATGAAGAAGGAAATCGTTTATTTTCTTCTTTATTGCATATCGCTCCTCCCAGTGGCTTGGCTTGCACCTGAGAAATAAATTTATAATAAAAGATGGGAAAAATAGATAAAGAAAAAGGAATATCGCGGCTCAACGGCCGCTGGCCCAGCGTTCTCCTCCTCGCAAAAGAACGGAGGAGAACGTTGGGCCAGTAGGTCAACTTTTCCATCGCGGCCGGCCGTTGAGCCGCGACAAAAGTTTAATGAACGTTCAATAAGAGGAATTGTTTCTGAACGTAAAATAAAAAAAGAAATACAAAATGATGAAAAAATAAGTATTTTTTAAATATTAAATTATTTATTTAATTGCTTAATTAATAATCAGAAAATGAAAATATAGAAAATAATTGTTGTTCATTTATTGAAGAAATTAATGGAAATATTTTGAATGAAAGTCTACTTAATAAAAAATATGTTTGTTTTAATTAGAAAAAAATATTTTTCTAATTTTTTTAAGTTCTGAAATTAATTTAAATTTATTTTTAATATTTTCCTAATTTTTTCAGAATTTTTGGTCTTCTTTTCAATCATTTGAAGATGTTGGGTTTTTAATATTTAAAAGTTAAAAATTAATTTAAATTAATTTAAAAAATATTCTTAAAGTTTTTGAGGCAGAAGGATTAGCAGCTTTAGATGTTAATGGCAAAAGTGATCCTTTTTGTGTTTTAGAATTATGTAATTTACGTTTACAAACAAATACAGAATATAAAACACTTTGTCCAAAATGGAATTGTTTTTTTAAAATGTAAAATAAATTATTTAAAATTAAATATTTTTTATTTTAAAGTCCAATAAAAGATATTCATCAAATAATTGAATTAACTGTATATGATGAAGATCCAAATAAAAGAGTTGAATTTCTTGGCAAAATAGCTATTCCTTTACTTAATGTAAAGAAATTAGAGGAATTTTTTAAAATATTTTAAATTTTTTAGATATTTAATGGAGAAAAACGCTGGTTTATGTTAAAAAATAAAAAATTGGATGGACCAGCTAAAGGACGTATTTTAGTTGAAGGAACATTATATTTTAATTATGTTTGTTTTTTTAAATAATTTAATTAAAACTAAAATTGTTTATTAATTAAAATAAAAAAAAATAATATTTTAAAAATAAATTTCTCTCAATAAATCCATTTATCCCGTTACTTCCATTCAACCATGGTATTAATAGAATAATCAGATAATTAATATTAAAAAAAATATTTTTAATTATTTTTAAGTTTAAAGCAGCTCTAAAAACATTTCAGCCAAAAGAAATTAAATTAAAACAACCATTAGAACGATTTAAAAGACAAAAATTTTTATCAAATGCAAATCGTCTACGTTCTATTGCTGATTCAATTGTTTATATATTTTTAAATTTAAATATTTTCATTTTATTTTTTAAAAGATGGATTGGACTAAATTTATTGATTATTGTTTATCTTGGAAATCTTATCCAATTTCTATTTGTTCTTTATTGGTAAATTAATTTTAAAATTATTAAAATAAATTTTCATAAAAAATAACTACTTATTAACAAAATAATTTCTATAATTAAAAAGAAATTATTAAAATATGTATAAAATATAATTTTATGTATTTTTATTTTTTTAATTTAAAAAAATTTAAAATTTATTATTAATTTATTCTACCTAGATTTAATATTTTTTTTTTCAGTTTTTTATTTTATTTGTTAGTTTAATCCAACTTTGGCATATTCCTTTTATTTTATTAATTATTTTAATTTACAATTGTTTAAATAAATATTTAATTAATTTATTATTAAATTGGGAAAGGAGAAGAAAACTTTTACCTTTACTTATTGGCAATTGGTCTGATATATCAATAAATAAACAAAAAATGTTTTTATTTATTTTTAATATTTTTTTAAAATTATTTTAACAGCTCAACAGAAAGTTCATTAAATTCCACATTTATTGAAAATCAAAAAACATCATTAGAAAATGACCAATGGGAGGAAGATAAAATTGAGGTAGTTAAATCAAAAAATGTCTCTAAAGATTCAAAAATAAAAATATACTTATTAATTTAATAGTTTAAAATTCAAAATGAAAATAAAAAACGTGATGGAACGGAAGAACAAATTATTAGCAAATCTCTTCGTGAACGACTCCAAGCAATACAAGAAACGTTAACTTTACTTCAACAACAAGGAGACTTTTTAGTTGGATTAATTGACAGAATTAAAGGGTATTTAATTAAATTCTGATTTTTAAAATTATTTCCTTTTTCAGGATTTTCAATTTTACTGTTCCATTTCTCTCATTTCTTGCAATATTTTCACTTTTTCTGATAACTCTATTAATTTATTTTATTCCAATAAGATGGTTAATAATTATTTGGGGTAAATTTAATTATTAAATAATTAATAAATATAATTAATTTTTAGGAATAAATAAATTTTCAAAAAAACTTCGAGACCCAAATTATATTGAAACAAATGAATTATTAGATTTTCTTTCTCGTGTCCCAATTGAAAAAGAAATTGTAATTAATTTATTTAAAAATAATTTTATCAACAATTTTATTTTCTTTTTTTAGATAAATTTTAGAAATTCTTCTAGACTTGTATTAAATAAAAATAAAATAACCAAACATTCTTCTGAACAAAAGTAATAAAAAATATTTAATAAAAAAAGTGATATAATATTACATTATTAATTACTATTTTTGTATTTTATATCTTTTTATTGTTTTAATATTTTTAACATTCTAGTCACATCAAATGATATGTAAATAATTATGTAATTATTTTATTTTTAATAACATTATTTACATTCTTTAATTAAAAATATTCAATAATTTTGAAAAATATATAAATAAAATCTCTTAAATTAATTTATTTTTTTTATGGTGTAATTAAATCAACCACAAAGGCTTTTAGGCACTTACATGTGGAGGGGGAGTGTTAAGGATTTACATATACTTGTTAGTAGATGTGTCAATACCTTTGCCGGCTCGGGATTTACAAGCAAGCTCCCCACTCAGGGCGTGCCACCTGTGTAAGTGCTATACAGGGACTACACTAAACCGGCCACCAGCTGCCGCCAGGCATCGAACCTGAGTCTCCCGAAAAGTGCAAGTCGGGTGTGTTAACCACTACACCACGGCATTTATTGGCAATTATAGGAATAATTAGGAAAAATTGTTATTGGTGGAATAAGTTTTACTTAGCTTGCAATTTCTCATTTTCCCGTGTTGTAAAACTAAAAATGGGTTAATGAATTCCCAAATTCTTTTTCCAATTTTGAATTAATTATTATAATTTTTCGGTCGTCGATTCACATTATCCCCATTGAATTTCTCTTTTTTATTTTTTAATATTTTTCTTTAAATTTACATATTTTATTTTTTATAAAAAATTTTGGTTTATTATAAAATAAACTAACAGAAAACAATTTAATATTTTATTATTTTTTATTTAAAAAATAATTCTTTTATTGTACTTAAATTAAATCCTAAAAATAGCAAAAAAAATAAGCAATTATATTTTAATAGGGTAGAGCAATTTTCTATCTGGGTGCATTTGAAAAGCAAAAACATTTATTATTTATATGACAAAAAATAAAAATAAATATATTTTCTTTAAATTTATTTGCTCTTTTGGCTAAGAAAGTTCACAAACCGTTAAAATTGTTTTATTATTATATATGTACCTAATCATAAGATTTTTTAATATATTTCTGCTTTAGGGCAAATAATGATGTTTATTTAAATAAATGCTTTCCTTTTTTTGCTTTAACTTTCTAGACTTTTCTAGAAGCTTTTTAAATTTATTTAATGAAAAATATTTGAAAATTATTTTTGAAAAATGTTTAAAATTGTTTTTTGTCTCAGTAGATAAATGAGTTCCAGTAATTTTTCTCAAATTCCTCTTCATTATTTAAACATTTCTCCCTAATTTTTCATAAGATTCCTCTACAGAAAATCCATCTGTGTGAATGGTACCTCCGAAATTGTTCATTTACAAACATTTTGGGAAATTCTAACTCAAATAAGCAATTTTCGAAAAACTAATTTTAAGTACATCAATTAATTATTAATTACAAAAATACAAAAATAGACATAAATTCAAATAATATCATTATTAAACTTTTGATGAAATAAGGAACTTATTTTCTTATTTAATGCATCAAAAATTAATTTTAAAAAGCTAACAAGAACTCAAAAATCTCAAATAAAAAATTAATAACTTTTTTTTGCAAATTTCTATTTTCAAAAAATTAATTTCACAAAATATTTCTATATCTAAACAATAAATAAATATTATGGCTTCAAAAACCACCCACATAAAAATAATAATAAATGTATTTATTTTTTATTTTATTCAACTAATTAGAAACAAAACTTTTTTTTTCATTTATTATTTATTATTTAATACATAAATTATTTGACAAATATATTTAAATATATTTAGTTGTCATTAATATTTTTTAGAAAAAAGTTTTTGTTTGAAAAGACTTTTTCTAGATTTTTCTTTTTTTTTTGATTGAGATGAATGACATTCAACCCCAATTTTATTGTCAAACTTGAAAAACCTTTTCTAAAGGCACTATGTCATTCTCTTTTTTTTTTAAAAATAATTACAAGAACTACCATAAATTTATTAGCATTTTCTTTTTTTATAATGAAGCAGACAAAAAATTGGTATTTTAAAAAAGATTTCTATAAAATAAAAGTTTTGTATGACGTTTTTAAACTTTTAAAGACTTTGTGAATAACCATGATTTTTATTTTTAGATGAAATGATTTTTAATTAAATGTTGGAAAAGTCGGTCATTTCATTTTTGTATTCACCCCGCGTTTTTCTGTTATGACATTAATTTTTAACAAAAATATTTGTTAAAATATATTTAACCAAAATTAATTCTAAAAATAATAATTTTAAATAATAAAACAAATTAAAATTTATCACAACACAATACTCACTCCACATTTTTGTATTATTTAATTTCTCTAAAATATTATTTATACTTTTTAATTATTTGATTACATTTATTTACTAA
>ABLG01002515.1:0-10784 GCA_000172435.1 Meloidogyne hapla
GATCCTTTTACAACATAAATTATAAGATATAGAAATGATCCAAATAAAGGAAAATATACTTACTAAATATATTTTATTAAAGCTCTCATAAATATTATATTTTTAATTATAACTTATTTATATACCATTAATTTATTATTTATAGAAAAATATTTTTAATAAATTTAAATTAAATATATTAATTTAAATAATGAAAGACCGAAATAATTAATTTATATATTAAATTATATTTTTAATTAAACAATTTCCAACTATATTTTTTACACTGAACATTAAAATTGTTATTAAAATCATTTTATTTATTTTGCATTAAACTTTTAAGAAAGATATTTTATTATAGTACAAGAATGACATTAATTCCACGCGTTTATTCCTTTTATAAATTAAATTTGATAAAATTTGAAAAATATTTTGTCGATTATTTAAATTAAAATAAAGAATAAAATAAGAATTATAAATCTATCATCAAATATCATATTTAATTTAATGAATAACATATATTTATTTAACTTTTATAATTTTATTATCATCCAATTTAATAAATATATAAAAAATTTAAATTAATTATATTAATTTAAATAATGAAAAACCGGTATAATTAAACGTTAATACATCTATTAAATTAATTTTAATCCTATCACAATTTTTAGCGGTTAGTGATGATTGCTCGCAAATGAGTACAAGGTATGATAAAATTTATTTCTGAATAGACAAACATAAAATTAGAAATCATTTTTAATAATTATTATAATTTATTAACATAAATTTATAGAAAAATATTTTTATTAAATTTAAATCAACTATAATTTTTTAAATAATGAAAACTCAAAATTAATTAAAAATAAATAAATTTAATAATTTATTTAATAATTAATAATTTAAATTTAATAATAAAAAAGTATATAATATTCTATTTAAAAATTTTAAAAAGTATTTTTTTGTATTTCATAACAAAGAATCAAAGAAACAGCAGGCAGCTATTTATAATAATTATAAATAAAAATCAGAAGAACAAAATATCCAAAATCGTTAATTTATTATTTAATCACTAGATATTAAATCTCATTAAGTTACAGTAAATAAATAAATATTTTATAAAAATCGGAGGCCAATTGCATAGATCAGTATATACAACAAGAAACGAATTTATTTTATAAAAAACAGCTGAAATAAAAATATAATCTATAAATTTTTTAAATAATAAAATTTAATAATTTTATTATTAAATAAAATTTAATAATTTTATTATTTATTTATAAGGAAAACAATAATTACTTTTATAATAATAAATAAATCTTCTTAGATTAAATTAATTTCTTAGATTAAATTCTTAGATTAAATTTCTTAGATTAAATTGTTAAAAATAAAATAAATAAATATTTAAAATAAATTTGTCTTTAAACTAGTGCCCGGCACCGGACCGGACCCGGCCGGACTAAAGCCGGACCCGTCACTAGCCGGAGTCCGGAAATATTTTTCGCCGGACTAAAACCGGAACCGGACTAAACCCGCCGGGTCCGGTCCGGCATGGGAAAAAAATCGCTACTCCGGTTTCCGGACCCGGCAATCTTTGACCGGACCGGACCGGACCCGGCCGGACCGGAGTAAAATCAATGATTTCTTTAATATTATTTTTGTTTGGCAATATGTTTTTTATATTTTGCTCTATAAAAGACGATTAGAGTATGCTGAAATTATGAATTGAGGAGAGAAATAATAAGTAAAATATTTTAAAATAATTAGCAATTATTCACACTCCATTTTTATTAAAAATGTTAATTGCTTTAGAAACAACAATGGTTCACAAAATATTTCAAATCGGCCTATTTGAAAAAATCTCTAATTAGCTTGCTGAGTGTATTCAGTGTAAACAACAAGGAACAATCAAATACAAATTTCAACTATCGAAGGGTACTGTAAAATCATTAATAGCACATCTAGAATCATCTTTACATACCGGAAGTGAATTCGAAAAGAAATATTCTAATTTGGATAAAACAACAGAAGAAAGTAAAATCGATAAATTTATGATTATCAGCAGTAATGGAATAAATAAATTAGATAAGAAAGTCATTAATTTAATCTGCGAAAACAACCTTTCTTTCAACATAATTAATAAACCAAGTTTTCGAATTCTTTTTAATCAAACAACAGAAAAATTACTTGATGAGTCACATTATCGCAAACTTCTTCCACAGATTTATAAAATTGTCAAACAGAAACTACGTTCCGAATTGAATCAATGCCAGCATATTTCGTGCACTACGGATTGTTGGAGTGGAGTAACCGAAAATTTCATTAGGTTTCTTTAATAATAATCTTAATTTTATTAATAAAATTCAGCCTGACGGCACAAGGGATCACAACAGAATGGACTCGAAAAAAATTTATTCTTTCAATACGTAAATTCTCCGATGCCCATACAAGTGAAAATATGGCAAATATGATTCGATCTCTTGTTGAAGAGTGGAAAATAGAAGATAAGATCCATTGTTTTGTAACCGACTCGGCTCGAAACGTTAAAAAGGTTTATTCTTTAAAATTAATTCATTTATTTAAAATATAACTTAGGCTTATGAAGAATTGCCGTATGAACATGCCTTATGTTCGGCACATCAAATAAACTTGATTGTTCGAAATTGTGTTATTGAGAAGGAAGGGGAGATTGCAAATTTATTAGGACGATGCAGGAGGATAGTCTCTCATGTACGTCATTCCAATAAAGCATTTGCTGAATTGAAGGAGATACAAGCTGACAATGATCTTCCCCCTCATCAATTGATTCAAGTTTTTTTATAATTAGATTTTAAAGTTTAATAAAACAATTAGGAAGTAACGACACGTTGGAATAGTAGCCTAAGAATGATCCGCCGTCTTATAGAACAAAGAAAGGCTGTTGATCAATATCTGATAGAGAGGCGAATGTTTGAACTTGTTTTGTCTGATCAAGAATGGAATCTTTTACAATCACTTACAAGCCTTTTATCACCTTTTGAAGAGGTTACAAAATTATATTGTTCTTCTCCTCTTTCTGTAGTTATTCCTTATGCAAAACAAATTGAAAGGTAAAAAATTAAAAGGTATTATAAATCATAATAGAAAATTTTTAAGAGATTTACGTTCTATTGATTTAACAGTAGAATCTGCAGATCAGGAAAATATAAAAATTACTATTTGTGAAATGGAGACATTGAGAAAAAGTGCAATTTCTGGTATTAACGAACGGCTAATATCCATGGAAAAATCAAAACTTTATTGTTTGACGATATTTTTGGATCCACGATTTAAGCATAATTTTGCGAGTGACCCCCGTCTATTTATTCTTCAAGTTACTAATTGGATTAAAGAGGAAATTAGTGAAGCAAATGAAGAGGTAATTTTATAAGATATCTACATACTTTTTAAATTCAGCAGGAGCTAATTGAACAAATTGATGTAACCGAGGAGGGCCCTCCAAAGAAGAAATCTTTTCTTGATGCTTTGGAAGAACAGGACAATATAAATGGTTTAGCTTATTAATAAATATTTTATTTTTATTCTTTTAGTATTAGCTGAACCAAACGATCTAGAAGAGGAAATAAATAGCTACGTTTCCGCAGAAAAGGCACCACAGAGATCTGATCCTCTAGAATGGTGGCAAAAGAATCATCGAAGGTATTCTAAGTTGTCTAAATTGGCGGCTAAATTTTTAACAACACCTTCCACCAGCGTTGAAAGTGAAGAAATTTTTAGTATAGCAAGAGACGTGTTTGATTATAGAAGGTCAAGTCTTACAGCAGAAAATGCCGAATACTTAATTTTTTTGAATAAAGCAATTCCGAATTTAAATTATTCCTACTGATAAATATTTGATTGAGTTTTGCAGTAATTTTAAAGGTTATATGTACTTTTTTTATTTTTTACTTTTTTTTTTTAATTTTATACTCCGGTCCGGATCCGGCTAAATTTCTCCGGAGTCCGGAATTTGTTTACTAAACCGGACCGGACTAAACCCGCCGGGTCCGGCCAGGTCCGGTCCGGCATGGGAAAAAATCGCTACTCCGGTCGGCAGTCCGGTCCGGTATGAGTTTACCGGGCACTACTTTAAACTGAGTATATTGAGAACAAAATTCCTTCGTGCTAGATACAAAGTTTCAATCAAAAATCTAATATAATCAAAAAATCTAACATTTTATAAGATTAGAATATTTTTTAAATTAATAATTAATATAAATTTTGACAATTTAATTAGAATATTGATTATTCTAAAATTAATTTAATAATTTATATAATTAAATAATAACCTCAAACAGAATGTTAGTCCACTTAAACATATTTTTGAGATTATTAAAAGAAGAATAAACTGATAATAAAATTAGGTAGATAAATAAAATAATTTAAAAGTAAATCAATCGTTGCTTTAAAATCTCAAATATTTAATTTTAAATAAATAACTTTCTTTTTCTAAATTTTTATTAAAATTATAAAACAACTTACGAAATAAGATGTTAAAAATAAATAACATTTCTAAATATCGTAATCTAAAGCTTTACCATATTACAGTGCCTATGCAGGTGCCGACGACAGGTCTTTAAATGAAATAAAAAGTTCAAATAATAATCAGTCAAAATAAGTCAGAAATAAGTTTTTATTTTTTATTATAAAATAAGTTTTTATTACATTTTTTTAAATATTAAAAAAAAAGTTTATAATTTTTTTATTAAATTTATTATAATATCTATAATAATATTATTTTGATAAAGAAATAATGATAAATTTTTGAAGATTTTTAAAATAAGTAAAATTTCTAATTTTTCTAATATTTTTTATATTCATTAAATTAAAATAATTATATAAATTGAATCAAAATTTAAAATAGAAAATTCAATAAATAATATATATTAAATAAATATAATTATGTTATGTTATGTTAACTCATTTTTCAGTTAACTTTAAATTAAAAAAATTTTTAATATTTAAATTAAAAAACTAGATGTAAAAACTATTTGTAAAATTGTTAAAATTATAATAACTTGAATAATTTACGCCATGAGAGTTAAGTTTTAATTTTAAAAAATTTAAACATATATTTTTTAATTTAAGTTATGTTAAATTCTAAAATCAAAAATCATTGAATCGAATTCAAGAATAAATGAAGAGAATAAATAGAAAATATGAAAAAGGAAAGAAATAATAAAGAAAATAATAAAGAAGAAAAGTTACAAAGTAAAGAAGAAAAGTTATACTAAGTAAGTAAAATAATAAATTTGTAAAAAGCATGTTGAAGAGTAGGAGAGCGCATTCTTTTTTGGTTTTGGACGCAATGAAACTTAATTTAAAAAATCAATTTCATAAAAGATAAAATTTTTATTTATAAATAATTAATAAATATTAATGTATTTTTTTCTTTAAATTTCTTAAACTATGTATCGATCCAATTACTTACAAAGGACAAATTCGCAAAATCAAATTTGTTTATAATAATAAATTATTTACGATTAATAAGTAAAGATTAAATTAACTATATTTATTAACTATATTTAACTATATTTAAATTATTAAAAAATGAATCATTTAATAAATTAATATAATAGATGAAAATTACCTAAATTTTTAAAATTAGAAATTATAGAAATTTTATTATTAAAATAATCTCAACAAGCAAATTGCCAAATGCATATATAAACTATGTCAGACGCATGGTTTATTTTTTATTAAATTATTATTTATCATATAAAATATAAGTAAAAAAGAAAAAAGTAAATATAAGATCAAACCATGTTTAATGATACAGGAATTAACTCCAGATTACGATTATTAAATGAAGACTATTATTTTGATTAAACTAAAATAGTGGAAATTAATAAAATAAAAATAATTAAATTCCTAAATCAACATCAAAATTTATCAATAAAAGTAAAAATATTTTAATTATTTTGAAGTTGTTTTATGAAATTTAAATTAAAATATAATAAAATATAATATAATTATATAATAAAATATTATAAGTAAAAAAATATATAGACTGTCTTCTGCAATTCAGATCTGGAGATGAAAAATTTGCAGTTTCGCTATTTATTTTTAATGAAAATTCTGTGATACACAGATTCTAATAAATGTTACTATAATCAGTAATATAAATTATTTAATATATAATTTAATTATTATGTATAAGTTATATGATAAAATATTTATCAAATTTATCAATTCTGGAATTTTTAATTAATATTGTTAAAATAATATTTTTTGCGATATATGGTTTTATGGTAAACTAAAAAAACTATATTATTTTCAGCATAAAACTAAATGTTTATAAATATAAAGTTTAAATTATTCTTTGTATTTCTACAGCAATATTTTGGAAAACTTAATTAAATAAAGAGAGATTGTGTATAAATTAATATTGAATTAAAAAATAATACCTTTTGGATGCTCTTCAACAAATTAAAGATAATTATAAAAATTATCCTAATATTATTTAGTTAAAAGAATTTTCAATAATTAAAATATATTTTACTAATATCTATACTTTACTTAAATAAATTATAAATTTTAATTGTATGGATGTTTCCAAACAATAAAATTGTTTGGATGAAATAAATATAACACACTATAAACAGAAATTGCACTACAAACCACATTGTTTGATATAGTTATTATGAATATTAAATACTGAAATTATTTAACTAAAATTATCAATTGCTCTATTACATATTTACGAATAACGAATAGATTTCATATAAAAATTATAATATTTATTTATATTTATACATCTCTATTTTATTTAATTAGATAATTTTTACAAATATATATTCATAGATTTAATGAAAAACTAATAAAAATTATGCATAAAATCTTGGAGCCCCGTACGGGTCAAACTAGTCATTTAGAATTAATTTATATCTAGTATAATTAATATAATTCATTGGCTTTTCAATAATTAAAAAATAAAACTCTGAGTGATGGACTTTACGTACTCATGTAGGCTCAAAACTTAATAAAATAATTCAAATTGGCCAAATTCTTAAAATTATGCCATTTCTTTTTGGCATTTAAAATTATGCAAAAAAAATTTTAGAAATGGCATAAAATATATTTTTATCTTAAAATTCATTAATATTGTAAATTTAATATTTATTAACATGATAAAATGGGGTTTTTTATAAAATTTTAAATATGAAGGATATCAAATCTTTTTATGGATATGGATTGATTCCAATAAATTTAAAAGCTAAAATTAATATTCAACAAAAAAGGAAAAGCTATTAATTATATAATAATCAAATTATATAGCTTAAATTATTTATTTAATATTTAAAAATATAAATAAAAGTCACAGGTTTAATGAAAAATTGACAAAATAAATTCTGGAAATATTTATAAAATTATTCAAATAATTTAAAAAATATTTGCTATAAATATTATTTAATATTTATCAATATTTTATTTTTGTTTACAAAATATTTGCACAAAAACTTAATAAATAAACCGATTGCATAGCTTGATAAGAATGTTTTTAAAATCATAAAAAATAAAAATTTAATATTATTTAAATTAATAAAAATTATTTAAAATTTATTATAATTTTTTAATATCTAATAAAATAACAGAAAATTATTTTAATATAAAAATATTTTAATTATTAAATGTGTTTAAGAAATTATCTTAGTAAAGCAATGACTTAAACAATTATTAAAGCTAAGTTTATTTCTTGTAAATTTAGGAACCAAAATAAAATCAAAATTTTAATTACTAATTTAATATTAAATTTACAAATAATATTAATATTATTAAATTTATAAATAATAATAGATTTAATAAAATATAATAATTTTTATTTATATTGTGCAGAAAATAAAAATCATTTTAATGATTGTAGAAAATATGACTTGTTAAAATATGACTTGTTACGTCATATTTTATGACGAATCAATGAAAAATTTAATATAAACAATTAATACTATAAAATATAATATTATAAGATAAAAATAATTTTTAAAATTAATTAACTATACTATATTGAAAAAATATATAATTTATTTTATTAATGAAAGTAAAATATGTAATAGACTTAGAAATATTAAACTTTGAGATATTATGTGAAGATGCTTAAGTTCATAATTTTAATAAATTTAATTTATGGATTTGATTTAATTTAAAAAATATATTAAAAAATGATTTATCTTAAGACATCTAGATAGTATCTTAAAAAATAAAATTTATTTCATTAAATTAAAATTATACATAAATTCACATTCTTCAATTCACAAATTTTAAATATTTAGCTTATTTTGTACAACATTTTAAAAATTGTATCAGGTTCAAATGTATAATATATAATTTATTTTTTTATTAAATATATAAATATATAATTTATAAAATTAAAAGTTAGAGGGATGACACTAAAATATGATGTAGTCGAATCTTTAAATGAAAAATTTATTTTATAATTATATATAAATGTTATTTGCACGTATCCCGACGTGGACATTGGGTCCGACACACTGTCCACCCCGGCCTGACAGGCCGGGGCCGGACGTGTCTTATATTAAAGCTACACTTAAAATAAACAATGTGAGGGGAACAATTCTTTCGTTAACAAAAGACAAGAATGCTCTCGTAAAAGCTTAAAACTTCTTAATTATTGGGCAATATATATATATTTTGATAATGAAAGGGGAGGGACACTGCTACTTTATAACAATAAATATAGAAAATATTAAATAAATTAATTTCTCAAATTCCCAAAAATGGTAAATTTTACGGCAACCACTGAAAATAAAAGAACACAAATGCAAGACAATGATGGCTTTAAATATTATTATGAAAGTTATACTAAAAAAACGCAGACATATTATTGGAACTGCATGCACATACACAACAAAAACATAGATTTTAAGTGCATGGGTCAAGCATCGAATAAATCCGATTGCGACCCCGATATTATGATTACAATAGAAAAAGAACACACATACCATAAGGCAAGATTTGATTTTATATGGCCATTTCTCGGCCCAAAAGTGATAAGAAAATATTTGAAATAAAAATGTTGATTTAGCAAATCAACACCAATTAACAATTATTTAAATTATTTAAAATATTATAGAAAAATTAATAAAAATATATAGATTTCTAAAAATACTTCTGAATTATATTTAAATTATATGGATTATTGATAATACTTTAATTAATAATTAATTTATACTTCATTGATTTTTTCTTCATCTATTAATTGAAATAACAAATATAAAATTTTGTCTTATTATGGTGAGTTTTCGGCCGAGAATCAAGAGATCAAAAATTATTTTTAATAATGGTTGTGATATTTTAGTAATATTCACAGATATTATTTAATTAAAACAAATTTTAAATTATCAATACAGTCGAAAGCTAAGCCTATCATGAAGCCACCTATCATATAAACCTATCATAATAGGTTTATATGATAGTTCACCTATCATCGTTCACATATCGGTTCACCTATCATAATTTACTTTAAATTAAGAAGATGTCCTTAGTTAATTAAGGTTAATTAATAAAAGACAAACCATAAAAAATAAATAATAGTTAATTTATTTATTATATAGTTAATTTAATAGTTATATAAATCAACTATATAGTTAAATAGTTAATTTAACTTTTATAAAAAATAATTTTAATATTTTTATTTAATAATAATTATATTTTGAATAAAAATTTTATATTGATTTTTATAATTAATTTTTGAAATAATAACCTCTGAATTGTTTCCGAAAAAAATTATTTACCGCAACTAATAATTATAATTAAGTAATCTAATTAACAAATCATGTTTTTTAAATTCATTTTATAAATATTTCTTGTTCATAAAATTTGTTTAATATTTTATAATCAACATTATTTAATCTTTAAAAATTATAACTCTTTTTAAAACAATCATTCGTTTAAAAACGAATAATTTTCCTGTTTGAAGTAATCAATTCTCACATTTTTTATTCTTAATACTACTATAAATAAATAAAAAATTTCCAATTGCTATTAGAAATAAACAATTCCTTCACTTATTCCTTCATTTTATATTTTATTTTATTTAAATTTTATATTGATTTTCACAACTTATTTAAGTTGACAGTTATTAAAATAAATAGAATGTAAATTACATATTACATTTAAAAATATAAATTAATAAATATAAAGTAAAAAAATTTTCTTAAAAAATGCTATAACCTTTTAAATAAAATTATAATTTAAATATAACAATAATTTTAAATAAAATTATATTAAATTAAAATTATACGTTAAAAAAATTAATAATATATAATCTATTTTAGTAACCTCTATAATTAAATAAAATTAAACGTTAAATTGATCTAAAATTTAAAATTATGTATGATATTTGTGGGCAGGTCGAAATATATTTTCCGAACATAAATTTAAATAATATTAAGATTAAATTATAAAATAATACATAAACATATTAAAATATAATAATATTGTCGTCCTAGATGAATTGGACTTTATGAGATTCCTGTACAACACGGGCAATTGAAATTATTTGACAACAAGCCGAATAAAAATTATTTGATTGGAATTTTGTTAATTAAATTTGTGGAAAAAATTTTTTATTATCTTTGCGGTAATAAAAATCTCCTTATTTTGTGAAACTTTTTCGTTTGAAAGAAAAGCTTCAGTGCCTTGTGGACGCTGAAAGCTAAAATTGCCCGGCTACCCAACAACCTTTCGAGAGAAGATGACTTTGGCTCCCATGGGACGTCGCCAACTGAAGGGGAGGGATGTCGTCCTTAGATGAATTGGACTTTATGAGA
>ABLG01002509.1:0-12128 GCA_000172435.1 Meloidogyne hapla
CCAATCCTTCCAAAAAATCATCCAATTTGTATTTATTTTTCTTTTCAATTTATTGACAAAGTTTTATTTTTATTTAATTTATGTTTTTTTAGAAATTAAAGTTTAAAATTAATTTTAATATAATTCAGATAATTTATCAAAAAAAAATAAACAAAATAACCATTTTTAATTATTAAAACAAAAAAAAAACAAATATATTTTCAAAATAAATTCATTTTAACTATTCACAAAACTATGTATTTTTCATTATTTTATTAATTATTAATTTTCAACAATAAATGTCCAAAACTTTTAAATTAAGAATTTTGTTTAAAAATTTTGTATTTTTAATTAATTTAAACCAAAATTAAAAATCTTGTTATTTTATTTTTTATAAAATACTTTTATTTCACTAAATTCCCTCAAATGAAAAATGTAATTAATCCTTAATTTATCCTTAATTTTAACTGCTTTAATTGATAAAGCATTGTAGTTAGAGATTGAACTTTTGACCAATCCCTCTAAATAATATTAAATTATTTATTATTTAATATCTTTCCATATAATATTTTTAATTTTCTCACATTTTTTATTTAAACTTTGATTTTTTTAATCTTTCTAAATAAATCGTTTTTTAAATAAATTTCAACAAAATTAAATTTAAAAAAAACATATATAAATATATTTAAAAATCCTCAATTTAAAGAGAGAGAGTAACTAAATAAAATATATTTATTACAAAATTTATTTAATAAAAAATCAATAAAATAAAAAAAAATTTTTTTGCCAGACATGTCGAGAAGAGAGAAAAAAGAATAAAAAAAGGTTACTATATAGCCAGTCAATACTTTTATTGACAGCTTTTTGGCAAGGTTGGGAGAATGAATATATATTACTTACTCTTTCCCTTTCTCTCTCTATATATGGTTGTGGTTATATTTTACATGCGCCATGAGAAATAAAAAAATAAAAATAAATGTTTGGCATTTTTAAAGGCTTTTTCTTTCTTTTATCTTTTATTTTGCCTTCCCATTTAATGTTTTTATATAAATTAACTTTTCTTTCTTTTATGGCAAATTACTTGGAAATTTTTTTATTTTTAAAATAAATATCAAAAAAGGATATTTTTATTGAGAAAATAATTTTTTAATATTTATTTTCTTTAAATAAAAATAAATATTTATTAGAAGGGCAAATAAAACATATTCTCTTAATTAAATTAATTTTTAAAAAATATTTTTGTTTTAATATAATTTTTAAAAATAAAAATAAATAAATAAATAAATAAATAAATAAATAAATAAATATTACTATTTTTATCATCATCTTTAAAGAAATAAATATTTATATTTATTATCAGTAATTAATATTTATTAGTAACTTTTTAACATTAAATAAATAATTATTTAAATATATTTATTTAATATTTTAGAAATTAAAATGAAAATATTTTAATTATAAATTAATTTAAAAATAAAAAAAAACAAAAATTAGAAATTAATTAATGTATATTAATGAGCGACAATTTTGGGTTATCTTCACAACAAGAAAAAACTTCTGAATTACTTGAAATGGTAGAACTTGTTAAAAAATGTTGTGATTATTTTGGTAAATAAATTTAAATATTTTTTATATAATAATTATTTAAATTAAAAAGAAGACTGTACCCCAGAACCAAATTCTAAATTCCCTGCATGGTTTTTCTCTACAAGTGAATGGCTGATCTCTGACCTTGTAAAATAATTATTTAAATAATTATTTTATTTTAAATTTAATTTTTTTTATTGATTTTTTAGTCTGAATTAATGGCGCTCTTTTTGTCGATTTTCCACGTATTTTTTTAATAATAATTTAATTTTTAAATAAAATATTAAATTTAAAAGAGATTATTGGAAAATAAAATTAATTTAATAATTATTTATTTTTATTTATTTTTAATTTTTTAGAGTGACCCATTAAGTTATGGACAAAAAGTTTGTGCAGCTGTTGGCTTTTGGATTCGTAATTTCCCTGTCCATTTCCAATATGATGCAAATCCACAGCTTTATCGTCTTTTAGAAAGACTCAAAAAATTGGCTGTAGCTAATAATTTTATTCCTTTACAAGCAGTTGATGAATTACTTGATATTTCTTCTATGTAAGTAAATAAATACCTCTATTTTATAGACACCTTCTATATTACAATTTTTGCAAAACTATTTTTAAACATCTTTTATACAAATCTCCTTTTTATAGACCTTTTTAATCTAAACCTCTATTTTGTAAACGAATTCTAAAGGGTGTCTATAAAATAGAGGTTTTTCTTTATAGAATATAAAATTTGTTATTTTTTAGTCCTTCATATGCCTGGCTAAGAAATCCATCAGCTAGAAACCCTCCTCTTTCATCCACCCATCATCAAATTTCTTCCTTTTGCCTTATTGAGCATTGGTCTGCTGAAGAAACTGCTAAAGCAATGTCAAATAGTAAAAATATTTTTTTAAATTTAATTAATTAAAATAATATTTTTTAAAGTTGAACACAAAGTTTTAAGTAGAATAAGTACTGGAGAATTAAAACAATATATAAAAATTGGAAAAATATCAAGTGAAACACAACTTGAAAGGTCAAAATAAATATTTTTTATTTAAATTAATTTAAAATTATTTTATTTAAAAATTATTTTATTATTAATATATTTTATAAACAGATTTTCAGGTCAATTGCTTCTTTTAATGTAAGTTTTTATTTTTTTAAATCAAAAAGTAATAGAAGACTCTTCTTTTATTCTAAAGTTTATGGTCATGGGAAGGGGTAGGGAAGGAATAAAACCTGAAAATGGGAGAAAAACGAAGAGATTTATTTTTGATTTTAAGTGTTTTTCTGGTTGGGTTCAAGCTACAATTCTTTTAAAAAGAACTCCACAAGAAAGAGCTTCTGTAATTGAAAAATTTATTAAAGTTGCAAAAGTTTGTTTTTTTTTTTGAATTAATTTAATTAATTAAATATTTTTAGTGTTTACGTCAACAAAATAATTTTAATACTTTAATGGCTGTTATTGTTTAGTTTTTTTTATTTTTTAATTTTATTTTTTTATTTATTTAAAAAGGGTGCAATAACACATTCAAATATTGCTAGACATACACAAACACAGTCACTTTTAAGTTCTACATCAAAAAAAGAATTAAATTCTTTAACACTTTTACTTTCTGCTAACAATAATTATGCAAATTATAGAAAAGCTTTAAGAGAAGCAAATCAACATTTTAGAATTCCAATAATGTTTAAATTAAATTAAAATTATAAAAAAATATTTAATTCATTTAGGGGTGTTCATTTAAAAGATTTAATTGCTTTTTGGCATAGTGCTAATTTAGAACAATTTGAAGAAACAAGAAAAATATCAGAAAGATGTAAATTAAATATAATAAATATTTTTATTTAATGGGAGAGAATAAATAAGAATAATATTCATAATTTGGAATAAAGAGATGGGGATCAGAATAATTAAAAATAATAATTAAAAATATTTATTAATTTTTAGGTCTTAGCCAATTAGCCTATTTACTTTCAAATTTTCTCAGTGTTAACAGAACTCCACCCAATTTTGGTAATGCAAATTCTGATTTAATTAATGCTTTAAAAAAGGTAGAAATTATTAAAATTAAATAAAATATTAATTTTTAAATTTAAAGGTGCTTTTTGATACAGTTTATAATGAACATGAGGTAATTATTGTTTTGAATTT
Source organism: Meloidogyne hapla (assembly GCA_000172435.1). NCBI lineage: Eukaryota > Metazoa > Nematoda > Chromadorea > Rhabditida > Meloidogynidae > Meloidogyne > Meloidogyne hapla. Next base: position 3,707 of record ABLG01002509.1, read on the forward strand.
TTGTATTTTTATATAATCCTTCTGAAAGTCAGAATTAAATAAAAAAAATTAGGGAATTATTCAAAATTTATTAAAAGCATCAAAAAAAATTTATTTTATTTTTAAAATTTAAAGCTTTACAATTTGTCATTAAAAAGAGAACCAAAAGCACATGATAATGAACTTTTCTTAAATATTAATCAAAATAATAATAATATAACATCACATTCAGCAATTGATATAAGAATAGATGAAACTAAAGAAAAACAAATAAAAATTCCTCCCCCTTCTCCAAAATTTTTATTAGAAAATCAAAAAAATAAACAACAACCATTTATTGATTTAGATGATTTTGAAAAATTTATTAGTGAATTTAATTTAAAAAATAAACAAAAACCATCTACAAGTACTGAAAATGGTTTAAATAAACAAGAAGACGAAATAGCTAATACAAGACATAAATGGATAGAATGGCATTTTCTAACACCAACAAATTGTTTTAATTGCAATAAAAAAGTAAAATAAATTTCTTTTAAATTCTTATAAAGGTCAAGTCTAATCCCCAACATTCTTACGCCCCTTAGATCTTCTTTCTATAGTCCTCTTATCTTCCGTTTTCCTATAGAAACCATTAAAAGTAGATTGGAGAAGGACGAGGTCCTTCTCCTCATAAAAAACTTTAACTTTATTATAAAAATTATTTTTAGTTGTGGATGAGATATGGAAGTAGATGTTCACGTTGTTTAATCTTCGTACATGATCATTGTAAAGAAAAACTTTTAAATTCATTAGAATGTCGTCGTCAACAACGTCCTCCTCTTCAACACCAACAACATTTACAAGAAGAAAATGAAATAAAAATAAAACAAAAAGAAACAATAAATAATTCAAATAAAAAAAGTATAACAACTAATTATATGACTGGATGGATGAATGCTCTTCTTTCACCACGCTTTGAAACTTTAGGACCTTCAAGTTTTTTTGGAACTACTCGAACGGGTAATTATACCCAAAGAAGTGGTGGACGGTTTAGAACATCATCTAGCAGTGATGCCCCATCACGAGAAGCATTAAACCAAAATATTTCTTATGGAAATGATATTAATGAAAAAACAATACAAGAACAAGGAAATAATGGTAAAAGACTGAGAACTTTTTGTAAATTAATGGGAAGTAAAACATCTGGAACGGCAAGGGAAAAATGTAGGCAACAAAGAAGTGCAGAAATTATTTGTACAAAGTGAGTAAATAAATAAATTTATTGTTAAGGGAAGTTGGTGATAATTTAAATTTTACGGTAATTTCGTCTATATTCATTTGTAAGTTTATTTTTGTAAAAACAAAGTATAGAAGGATAAAGAAGAGATTCTCTCCTTTTTAATGGGAAGAGAAATTTTTCTCGGTTTCTCTCCAAACGATTGAAGAAAAATACTTAAAAATTTCAGATCTTCAAAACATGAAATAAAAAAAGGTGATAGTAGTACATCTGCTGAAAGTAATTCTCGCGTAACTTCGTCTTTAGATCAAAAAACGTCAATTTTGGCTACCGAAGAATTTTTTGAAGATAAAGAATAGTTTTTATGAAATTTTAAATACCAAACATAATATTTCTTTAATATTTCTATACATGATTTCTCATTTTTATTTAATGTTTGTATATAAAGTAGATATTAATATATTTTTATTGTAAATACTTGTGAACACTTTATCGTTTTAAATATTCACGTTGTTAAAACATTACTGAAAAATAATGATACTAGGAAAGCCCAATACAGTAGTCTATTTTAAATTAAATCTTTTAAAACTACTGTTGTTTTTTGGCAAAATGTTTATTGATTGCGACATTGTATTCCATTCATTGCATTAAGAAGGGTTAAAAGAGAACAAGTGTTAGAGAGCCAGACAAATTTTGGACGCCATTGTCGTCTCTCACATTGCTCACTTTCCATTCGCGTTTGCTAGACTTTTATTTTTACACATTGATATTGTCCTTTTTTTTTATTAGTTTTCTAGAAAATTTTTAGTAATTATAAACTTTTTCAGATGTTATTTCGTAATCAAACAAATAATTACTTGTATTCTTCAAATTATGACAAAACTAATTCTGATTCGACTGAAAATGCCTCATCTTCGACTACGCTTTCGCCTGTTCAACTTTTGGCATTGGCAATTCGTAAACGTCGTGGTCTGATGGATCAAAAACACAAGGATTTGCGTCGCGAGCTGTTACACACTGGAGTCATCCAACTTTTGTGTAAGTCCCTAGGCGAAAGCCGCGCCGCAAAACGTCGGCTTCGTAAGAGGCGGAAGGGGACAGCGAAAAAAAGACGCTGGGATTGTCAAAATAGTGGTTCGCCTCCTCCAGATTCTACGAACGACTCCGCATCTGATTCGATGGTTCAATGGAATGATGACTCCGTCGAGGACAGCTATGATGAAAGCGACGATGAAGGACAGCGTTCATGCAAAAGGTTCAAAGTTGATCTTGATGCTACTCAAAGACATGCGGACTTTGATGAATTTACTTCTTCAAACTCAGGTTTCATAAAAGTTGTTCTTATTAAATTAAACCATGAAATTTAGGATCTGTACATATCAAACAATCTTTGGATGGAGAAAATGACACTGATGTTGATCTTTAAATTTACAAATTACCTCGTAAAAGCGTGTATTTTTTAATTTTTTAAATTGTTATCTCATATCGATTTGAATAAATTTTAGATAAAATTTCCAGTTTGTACAAAAGAGATGTCGAGTTGTTCAACAAGTTTTGTAATTCTAATATGGTTTTAATTTCATTTCTATTTAAAGTAAAATTGTTTAGAAATTATGGTTTGTACTCAAACAATTCATTGTTTTCGAACATTTTGTACTTCTAAGGCTATCCCCCGTCATTATGACATTGTAATTGTCGGGGGTGGTTTGGTCGGGAGCGCGATGGCTTGCGCTATTGGTATTTAAATAAATTCAAAGATTTTAAAATGGTTTATAAATTTGTTTCCTTAAACACAAATTTAGGCAGACAATCTTCATTATCCTCAAAGAAAGTTCTTTTGCTTGATTCACTCAAAACTGTCCAACCAAAAGTCAGAGGAGATAATTGGTACGGCAATCGAGTATCTGCTATCGCCCCTTCCTCTGTGGAATTATTCGAAAGTATAATTAGTTATTCTCGTTAAAGGAAAAAATTGTATTAAAATGAATCTAAAAAATACCTTTAATTTAGTTTCGTTTGAAATAATCATTTCATCTAAATATACAAAATGTTTTTAAATTAAAATTAATGGTTGAAAGAGTTTTTTTTTATTGTTTTAGATTTGAACGTTTGGAAACAAATTTCAATTAAAGCTCAACCCGTCTCCGCCTTATATGTTTTGTGTTTTTTTGAATTTCTTTTAATTTTTTGTTTGTAGATTGCAGATGGCTGCTCAGAGTCTAGAATTACATTTGAACAATCCAAACCAAATTCTCCAGTTGCTTATATTATAGAAAATTGGAGAATTGTTAATGCCTTACATCAATGTCTTCGAGAAAGTTTAAATGTTGATTGGAGACAGGAGACCTCATTTTGTGAATTGAGGTTTTTAATTAGAATATAAGAAAAGAATAATGTCAAGTGTTTTTTTTATTTCCGTAGAGGAATAAAACGCTTCACGCTACTGTTCAAAAATATCTTATCTCTATTTTTTCAGTCTGCCTGAAAACCTCAATGAAAATGTTGTTCTTAAATTAAACAATGGTGAAATAGTTGAAAGTTCTTTGTTGGTATTAATGATTTTTTCAGATTAAAGTTTAAAAATTTTTTAGATAGCAGCAGATGGAGCAAATAGCAAAGTTCGAGAAATTAGTGGTCTTAAATATACTAATGAAGATTATGGTCAGTCCTGTATTGTTGGGACTTTGGAAATATCTCCATCAGAAGTATTTTTTTTTTAAATCAATCTTTATTTTAAAATTTAGAATAATATTAAAAATACAATTGCGTGGCAAAGATTTATGCCAAATGGGCCAATCGGTATTTTACCTCTCAATGAAACTTTGAGTTCACTTGCTTGGACAACTTCAACGTCAGAAGCAAAACATCTTTTGGAACTACCTAATGAAGAATTTGTAAAGGAATTGAATGGGGCCTTGGTACTTTTTTATTATTTTAATTAATAATCATTTAAGGTTGACCGTTCTGGACATAATCAAATAATTAATGGACCTTTGGATTGTTTTTCAAGTCTTTTGAATTTAATTCCATTTTTGGAGTCTTCAAATAATTTTCTCTTCCCAACTATTCTTTCCTTACCAAATAATGATAGAGCAGCATTTCCTTTAACTTTAATTCATGCACATGATTATATTGGAAATAGATTGGCATTGATTGGGTAAATTTTTTAAATCATATTTTTATTTGAGTTTAATATTTATGGCTTAATATATTTTATTATTAAAATTATTAGTGATGCAGCGCATAGAATACATCCAATGGCTGGACTTGGTGTAAATCTTGGATGGTCAGATGTAATTAATTTAACAAATACACTTGAAATGACTGTCAAAGAGGGTGGAGATTTAGGTAATTCTAAATTAGTTTAAATAAATTTAATTTATTTTTTAGGTTCTTTAATTTATTTAAATAATTTTGATACGAAAAGTCAACGTAGAAATGTTCCAATAATGACAGCTATTGATATTTTAAATAGTCTGTTTTCAACAAATTTTCTCCCTTCAGTTCTTATTCGCTCAATAGGTGTTAATTTGTTGGATAGACTTTGGCCTGCAAAGGTTTTTTAAATAAAAATTGATTTTAAATAAATTTAATTTATAGGATTTGATTGTTCAATTTACATCTTAAAAATATTTTTTATTTTTAAAAATAGTTTTTGTTTTACATTTTTATTAAAATAAAAATTTTTTTGGCAACATTTTTATTTCTTTAATAGATTTATAAGAATTATTAAATTTGTTTATTTAAATTTTGTTATTTAAATAAATTGTTTTGGTTTTAAATATTTACAATGGAAGATAATGACGAAAATAGATCTGATACTTATTTAGATGAATTATTGAGAAGAATTAATCCAAATGCTATACTTGAAAAAGATGTACATGAAGCATTGATGGAGGTTAATATTTAAAAATATTTATAATAAAAAGGGGATTTGTTTCACCTTTTTTAGCCTTTTTGGTTGTTTACCCAGTACTTTTTAATTATTAGTGTTGATGATATTAATTAAATAATTTGTTATGGGCCGATTAGAAAACAAGAGTAGTAATTTTTTCGTTGTAAGATGATTTTTACATAGATTAAATTATTAAATATTCTACATACTATTTAAATAATTTTCTAAAATGTTTAATAAAATTCTATTATTTTAGTTTGCAAATGATTATGTAAATAAAATTTTGGACAAAGCATGCAGTTTGGCACAACATAGAGGATCAAATAAACTTACAAAAGAAGATGTTAATTATGTTCTTGCTCATCATTTTAATAAATAAATAAAGATTTTTGTTGATCTTGAAAGAAAAAAAGCTTTAATTATTTGACTTTAATAATTTATTTTTGATCTCTTTTTTATCAACATCTCATCAATATTCTTTTTTGCCTTGAATTGAATAAAGTGTTTTAAATTTATTTTTTAAATAAGAAAAGGGCGATATTGCCATGTTTAAAAACTTATTTTTGATATTTTTAAAAAAAATAATTTTTCTTAATTTTTAAGATGTTTTACATTTATTTATTTCTTTTAATCAAATTAGAGGTTATTGGACATTCTCATTTACTTTTTGATTCTAAAAATGGAAAAGCCGAAGTGGTTAGAATATTAAAAAAAATTTTTTTTTCAAAAATTCAATTTATAGGAAGATTCTCCTTATCTAATAAAACATCCATATATTTTAAGTGATTTTTACAATCAAGTTGAATGGGTGCAGGAACTTGCAGAATTGAAAACATCTGTTAGACAACAACAGGTTTTTTATATTTTTTTTAATAATTAATACTGTGGGAATAAAGTAGGGATTTTATGGATTAGTTTTGATAAAGAGAAAGGGTTTAAGGAAGACTAAATTTGATGACAAAAATTGATAATCAGAATTTGTCCATAAAATCTTGAAATTTCTCAATTTATATTTTTTGTAGCATTTAATGAATATTATCGAATCTTTTAAATAAAGTTTTTTCTTCTAGATTTTAATAGAAAAAAGATATGATGACGATGACCCAGAAATTGAGCAAAAAATTAGAAGAACAAATGTTGATTGTATTAAAAGTAAAGGTTTTGAACTTCAACCAGAAAATTTCTTAACAGTTTATCCTTTTGATTTGGTATTAATTAATGGAAAATATGAAGTAAAATCAATCAGTTTAAAGCCTCTTGATGAACAATTTAATTCATTTGAATCTCCTGAAGAAGTAGAAGACAAAGAAATTGATTGTGGAGTGCTTAATGATGATTATCAAAAAGTTTAATTCTAAAATAAATTTTAAATAATATTTTTAGGAATTTTCTTCAACTTCTGAGAATTATGAAGAACCAGGATTGGCTGAAGGCATTAAAATAGAAGAAATAAAATTATTAAAATATTTTATTTATCTAATTCTTTCAAGTGCTAAAAATGATCTTAAAAATGCTAAAAATGAAGAAGATATTGAAAAAACTAATATTTTAATTAAAAAAGCATTTTATTTTGCAAATTTTTATTGGAGACTTCAAGGAAATCCACAAAATGCATTAAATTGTTTATTTAATTATTTATTAATGGAAAAAGATAATATGTAGGAAAATTATTAAATAGAATATATATTTAAAATTATTGTAGTCCTGCAAGATTTCAACTTGGAATTATTCATTTAAGATTAGGAAATTATAAACGAGCTATTGAACATTTGGAGGTAAATATTTAAAATAAATAGGACTTTCCTCTAAATGCCGGTGAGAAATTTAACATTTTCTGATTATTAAAAATAAATAAATTTCTCTTTTTCAAGTTTATTAAAAGTAAAGTACCAAATTGTGCAGAATGTCTTCTTCCTTTAGGAGATGCTTATGTTCTTGTACGTACATATATTTAATTATTAATTTTATAATTTTAATAAAACTTTTAAAGGATGGTAACTTTAGTGAGGCAATTGATACTTTTGACAAAGCACTCAGACTTGATATTAATTTGGATCTTGCTTTGACTGTATTTAATAATAATTAAATTTAAAATAAATAAAAACAGAAAGTTGCTCTTCTTCGTTGTATAAATAAAATATTTGAAGTAATGGAGAATCAACATACAAATCTTTTAGATACAATAAAAGATGTTGAAATGTTTAAAGAAAAGTAGAATTATTAAATCTTTTTTTTTTAACTTTTAAAAAATAGAATGAGAAGAATTTATTTATTAGAAGAATTAATAGAATCTAATCGAGCACCAGCAGAAGCTAGATTACAAGCAAAATTGGCATATGAACATTTTGAATATGGAGCACTTCCTTGTGTGTTTATAAGATTTATTTTAATTTTTCGGGAAAGAACTTGAGAATTCATATGACTTTGAACAAATTCGGGATATTGAAATTGTGGGATTTTTTCTTCTTTTGTGAAATTTCCTATCTCCCATTATTTTAGGATTATTCCCCCATTCTATTTAAAATAAACAAATAATTAAGTTGCTAATTGTCGCGAGGGTGTTCAATGGAATGGCGGTAGACGGGAACGGAAACGTCTTTTCTGTATAGTAAATAATTGGAAATTATATAATGAATCATTAAATCAACAAAGAGAAAAAGTAAAAGCTGGTAATTAACAAAATATTTTTAATTTTCAAAAAAAATATTTTTAGAAGTTGAATTAATTATTAATCAAAAATTTGAAACTTCACCAGAATTAAGACTTGTCGAATCAAAACGTTTAAAAAGAAAAGAGAATGATGAAAGGAGAGAAGAAAAAAGAATTTCTGAATTAAAAGAATATATTGCTAAATTAGCCCCATTTATTGGTATTGGATTAGAAATGGATGAACCACAATTAATTTCTAAATATCCTATCTTAAAGTGAGAAAACTTGAAATTCCTTTTAAAAAAAGAAAAAAAATATTTTTTAGTAAACCATTTAAGGCGGAATTGCCATTTTTTCGTCTTTCTTGGCCATCTTTTCAAGAATGTCAAGAGGCTGTTAATTCTGGTAGTTTATATTTTGAGACTTCATTTGAAGACTTTAAATTTCCACAATTGTTTATTTCACCGGAAAATAAGGGTTTTATGTGAGTTTTATTTTTGAGTTAAATGAAGAATCGTAAGGGAAGAAGACTTTGAATGTTCTTCTTAAAATTTCCTTCTATTTTATGTTCTATAGTTATAATTTTTAAATTATTTTATAAATCTGAAATTTAAATGTTCAAATTTTTTTAAAGAGTTTCTGATCTTCTTACCAAATATTTGGCACTTAAAGATGATGAATTA
>ABLG01002508.1:0-12263 GCA_000172435.1 Meloidogyne hapla
TTGTTCTGAGAATTTTTATATATTCTTATGCCAGCAGTTTTTTTATTTAATTTTTTCTAGTTTTTTTTTTCGGAAAATATTTTTTAAATATATTGAACATTCCCCAATTTTTTATATAATTAATTACAATTAAATTAAATATTTTTTTAGAATTTTTGTTAAAATTAAGATTTTTATTTTACTAAATTATTTTTTTACTAAATATAAACTTTAAAAAAATATATTTTTGGGGAAATTAATTTTTTAATAAAAATATTTTGCCCTTGGCATTTTATTAAATTGTTGCTCGTTTATTTGTTACTGGTCAATAACCGAAAACTTGGAATTTTATTTTCTTTTAAAAGAAAGAAAAAAAAGAATTCCGCCAAATGCCAGGAAAAAAAGAATTAATTTTGTGGCGCATCACTTTGCCTTTTTCCTCCTTCGAAAATTTATAATATAAATGTATTGTAATACTTTTTTACCGCCTTTTCTATTATTTGAGAAGATTTTATTAACATTTTTGTATTTTATTGTAAAATTAATTTTAAAAATTAATTTATTTTGTATAAAAAATATATTTATTTATTTATTTATTTATATAAATCTATAACCAATCCTTTCTAAAATACATTCATTTATTTTTAGGGGTCTTTTGAATAAAAGAAAAAGGCGGTTCTTTTCTTTTGACCTTAACCCATAAGGTCATTTACAAAAAAAAGAAGAAAAAAGAATCGTTAAAATATCGCAAACAGTTATTATATATTATTGCCCTTCTCGGCCCAATAAATGAATGGAATAAATAGAGAAAATAATATATACGCAAATTAAAAATTAAATAAATTCAAAATAATTGTTTATTCTTTTATTGTTTTATTAAAATAATTTTTTTAAGTTTTAAAATTAAATTTAAAAAAATATTTTTTTTCCTTTTTTAGCTTTTATAAATGAGTTTTAATTTAAACAGTAAAATAGAAAAACAACAAATAATTAAAAATAATTATAAAAATAATAAAATTTTATCAGAAAGTAGTGATGATGATGATTCTGGTAATTATTTATTAATTTTTAAATATTATTTATTTTTAATTAAAAGGTTGTGCAATAGATGAATTATATAGTTGGGTACCATTAAAAACAAAAAAAGAATTAGTTAAAATATTTTTAAATTAAAATTAATTTTATTTTTTATTTTTAAAGATTTATTCTTCAAATAAAATAAAACAATTAAAATATCAATTACCTTTACAAGATTTTCATAAAAATTTTTGTTTAAATATTAAAAATGAAAAAGAATTAAATGAATTAAAAGAATTTATATTTAAAAGAAAAAAAAATTATTTTGGAAAAGGAATACCTAAAGAAATTATTGAAGGAAAAATATATTGTAGACAAGTAAATTAAAAAGAAATAAATAAAAATAAATATTTTTATTTTTAAGTGTAAATCACAAATAGAAACAAAAACTTTAACAATTACTGCAAATACACATTTTGGACCATATGCACATTGGCATCCAAATTGTTTTGTTTGTGTTGAATGTAAAGAATTATTAGTTGATTTTATTTATTTTGCACATCAAGACAAGTAAATTTTAAAAATATATTTTAGAGAAATTATTTTATAATAATTTAAAAATTAAAAATAAATATATTTTTATTTATTTTTTAAAATTTAAATAATTAATTCGATTTTAAATTTAATTTTGATATTTCTCATTCAAATATTTAATAGAAATATTTTTATTTAATTCTTTAAAGTATTTTTTGTGGTCGTCACCATGCAGAATTAAGCAGACCTCGATGTGCTTATTGTGACGAGGTTTATATATTCTTTTTTAAACAAAAATTTTATGTGGTTGATTTATTGGGATATTGCGCACATTTAATTTTTTAAAATAAAATTTTAAATTGGTTTAATTTATTTTTAAAGAAAAAAATTATTTTAATTAAAATATTTTTTAAAATAAAAAACAAAAGGATAAAATATATATTTTAATTTTTTTTCAAGTTAATATTTGGGGAAGAATGTACTGAAGCTGAAGGAAAAATTTGGCATTTAAATCATTTTTGTTGTGTAAAATGTAATCAACCATTGGCTGGTTGTCAATATGTGGTTATTATTTTAAATATTTAATTTAAATAAAAATAATTTTAAAGATTAGAGAAAAGTATCCTTTTTGTTTGTCTTGTTGTCAAATATTAAATAATTATTGTTCAACTTGTTTTATAGAAATACCTTCTAATCAACCATTTATTGTTGTAAAAGTTATTTTATTTTTTAAATAATTTTAATTTTTTTTAAATTTAAGAATGAAAAACTTTTTATTAAATGGCATACAAATTCTAATTGTTTTTGTTGTTCAATTTGTAAAGTAAATTTAAAATAATTTATTTAAATAAATTTTGTAGAAAACTTTAATTGGATTACCTTATTTATTAATTAATGGACAATTATTTTGTAAAGAAAATTGTGAAAATAAAAATAATTTAAAATCTCCTTCATTATTTTCTTATAATAATTCTTCAATTTCTTCTTATTTTTCTCTTTCTTCTTCAAAATCAGAATCTCCATTTAATGAAAGTTTTATTAAAAATTCTTCAAAAAATGCAAAAACAATTAATCAATTTAATTGGAAACAAAAACAAAAAGTTTTTTTAAAAAAATAATTATTTAAAATATTTAATTAAAAGTTTCTTCCACCTCCTCTTCCAATTAATGGCCCCCCTCCAATACCTCCACCACCATCTTCTATTCAATCTGATTTTAAACGTTCAACTTCATCAGAAAATTTCTATGAAACTGTAGCTCCTTCAATGCCTAACATTAAAAAAGAATTCAAATTTAAGGAAATATTTGGCACAAATAAAAGTACTAAAAGTGAATTTTCAAATAATGAAATATTTGGTAATATATTTTATATAAAATAAAAATATTTTTATTTTAAAAAGGTTCTTCAATTTGTTCATCTAAAAATAAATTAAATTTTGTTGAGAGTATTAATTATTTATCACCTAGAAATTCTATAAAATCTAATATTTCTGATGAACAATATTTATCAACAGAAAAAATAAAAATAATTCCAAGAAAAACATTTTCAAAGCGAAGAAGCAAAAGTGTGGATGGTGGTTATCGAAATAAAGTAAATATAAATAATTAAAATAAATAATTAATATTTATTTAGAAATATTTAAATAATCAAAATTATTGTTATACAACATCACAAATAAATAATATTATTAGTAAAGACGTACCAACTACAAGCAGTCCTCAAAAGTCTTTTTTTATTTTTTTTTAAAAACTAATTAAAAAATATTCCAAATTTTATTTTTAATAGAAATTCTTCTTTTTGCTCTTCTGAAAGCGAAATAACAGATAATGAAGGAAATAGAAATAATTCAATGAGTTCTGAAAGTGATATTGATGATGGGGAATATTTATCAGCAAATACTCGATTTCTTCGTCATTATTTCGCCATTACCAGATCAGAATCAAGAATAAAGAAAAATAATTCAAATAAATTTATTGCTGTAAATAATTTATCGGTTTTGACAAAAAACGGAAAAGATGAATCTAAAAAGAATATTTCTAATTGTCGTATCTCTTAATTTGTATAGAATTATTTTTGTTATATTTATGTAGTAAATAAAAATAAAATTTAAAAAATACTATAAATTAAAATAATCATTTTCAGTCATTCTCTTATATAACCCATGCCCGGATGACCCGTGACATGTGTAGAGATTATTCGAAAATAGGGTCTATGAATATATTAAGTACGGATGCGCAAGTCGAAAAATTATTATTATTGTGTGAAAGTTTCGCGCCACAGTGACAAAAGTCCAATGACGAAATGTTTAGTGACTAAAAGATGATCACCTTTTGAAATCATCGACCAATTTAAAGAAAAATTTTCAAAGCGATAAATACAATATTCATTATTTTGCTTATTTGAGTCTCAGTGATCAGTAAATACTTTTCAAAGAATTTAATTTTATGCTTTTGCATTATATTTGTGACTTCATTTATGACTTATTTTTTTACTAATAATAAATTTTGAACTTTTATTAATTGATTGACTAATTTAGCAGATTGTTTCTAAAATACTATTGCAATTTGCTTATGGATTCAGATCTTAATAACGGTGGGGAAGATATTCTTGAAGGGGAAGATATGTTGAACCTTGAAGATCTCGACGAAAAAGAAGTTCTGGGTGATGACGATGATGAGAGAATTACTCTGTTTGTTATTTTTATTTCTTAGAATCTAATTTCCAAACTTTTTAGTAAAAAGGAGTTGGAAGGTGATGATCTTTATGATGCTGCAATTGAGCCATCTGGTGCAGTCAATGAAAAGAGGGAATCAACAGAGGAAAACTCGCAAATTTCAGCATCAAGAAAGCCTTCTGTTGTTGTGAAATCTGAGCCAAATTCCACGCAGCAAACAGCGGGCAAACGTTATTGTTGTTATATTGGGAACATGACATGGTGGACAACTGATTTAGAACTTGAGGTTTTACGTTGTTTTTAATTGATTTTATTTACAATTAATCTTTATATCGTTATCTGAACTATTTTCTTATAATTTACAGAAAATTGTCCAGACCTTTGGTATAGATGATTTAATTGATATTAAATTCTATGAGAATCGCAATAATGGTCAAAGCAAGGGTTTTGCACTTGCTGTTTTTGGAAGTGAGCCATCCGTCAAAACTCTTATGGAGAAGTTGCCTAATAAACAAGTTCATGAGCAAAATCTCGTCGTTTTACCTTATACTAAACAATCGTTGGCGAAGTTGGAGGAGGCAACTAAACGTTATGACCAAGTATGTATAATATTATTCCGAAAATTGTTTACTTTCCAGAAGAGTGGTGATCGAGACCGTAGCCGTGACAATCCTCCAAAGGAAGAAAAGGTTGTAAACATTGGCACAATTCGTATTGGCACTAATGGAGCTCCTGTGCCTCAACTTATGTCTTCTATTAACTTGGCTCACTTAGCTAGACCTGTTGTTCCACAACCGACACACTCTCAACCAACTAGTCTTCTGAGCTTGAATTTTAATGCACCACCAGTTCCTACTTCTGGAACAACAGTTAATGTGCCTCCACCGGTCGGCTTTCCTCATAACGTGCGTCCACAACAGGCTGCTTCAGTTGGTATTGTGTCTAATGTCTCTGCTGGCTCTATCATGCCACCAGGTACGCCTAATTTGTTAAACAATACATCTGCTGTTCTAGTTCATCAACAGCACCCGCAACAACAACAAATTGCGGCGATGGCTGTCGCCGCCCACCACCAACAACAGCAGGCAGCTGCTGCGGCTCTGTTAATGCAACAGCAACAACAGCAGGCGGCAGCTGCTGCTGCTAACCAACAACGCCAGAATTTGGCGGCGGCAACCGCCTCAGCTCCACCTCCCATTGGAGGTATTGCCCACCAGCAGCCACCTCCAACTAATACTTCCCAACAGCAAGCCCTTCAACAGGCAATGAGTCGACCTCCCCCTTCTTTTTCAACATTAGGCTAGTCCTTTTAGGAATCCTTTTGAATATAAAATTGTCCGCGTTATTTATATTTTTCTCGTTTAAGGTTTGAACACTGCAGCTCCACCACCTATGACAATGACTCCAGTTGGTGTAATGGCGCCATCCAACCAACAGATGATGCAACAGCATCAACAACAGCAGCAGCATCGTGTACAATACCGGCAGCCAGATATCAATCAAATGTCTTCTGGTGTTGGAATGCAATCTGTCCAATCCCAGCCTGGCTTTCCACCAGGTGCACACATCAACCCGCAAGTTTACCCCAATTTTGGTGACTATTATTTTTTTTACTAGGATCGATTTTTTGTTTTGACTCTTAAATAATTCAGTTTTTATTGTTCAATTATAAATCATTTTTAGCTCATGGTGCTGCTGGAGCTTATGGTCATCCCGAGAATGGATCAATGATGTCTGAAGTGGAATTTCAAGAAATTATGACTCGTAACCAAGTAGGTTTGCTTTTTTAGTTAAGTTTTCATTTATTTTTAGACTGTTTCGTCTTCTGCTATACATCGAGCCGTTAGTGATGCTGCTGGTGGAGATTACGCATCTGCTATTGAAACATTGGTGACTGCTATTTCTCTTATCCGTCAGTCGCGTGTGGCACACGATGATCGCTGCAAGCTGTTGATTAACACACTTCAGGTTGATTTTTGTTTTTTAAATTTTTACTATACTAATTTTCTTTCCTTTCTATTAAACTTATTTTTAGTATTTTATCTTCTCATTTTTATTCAAAATTTCTTGTCATTTTCTTGTTTTTTATTAATGAGGATCCAAATATTTGGGTGTAGAAAGAATGGATTTATTTGTCTATTTATTAAAAACTTACAATTCCAAAATATGTATTAGTAACATAAACAGTTAGGCCCAACCCTATTCCTATATTTTCACTTATGTTGTCCTTCCACCTCTCTTCTATTATCTTTTTAGACATGTTTTTTAAACATTCCTTGGCACCCAATGTAAAATTTCTTTAGTTTTTAGAGGTTTTCATTGATGATCTTGTTTGTCTTTGCGATTTATGTTATCTTTTAAAACTGGGATTTAATTATTATTTAATTAAATGTGTATCATCACACCTTTAAAATTTTCAAACTTTATTTTCGCATCATTAAACTCC
The DNA here is from genome assembly GCA_000172435.1 of Meloidogyne hapla. Classification (NCBI taxonomy): domain Eukaryota; kingdom Metazoa; phylum Nematoda; class Chromadorea; order Rhabditida; family Meloidogynidae; genus Meloidogyne; species Meloidogyne hapla. The sequence continues at coordinate 6,652 of ABLG01002508.1, forward strand.
AATAATTTATTTCTATTCTTTTTCCATTTATTTAATAATGTTATTTTTTCTTTATTTAATTAGGACACACTGAACGGCATTGAAGCTAAATCATACAGCAGTGGCATAGGAGGTGGTGGAGGTTCTCGAAAACATCGACGTGAACGTTCACGCTCTCCCATTCGTACCAGCAAGCGCCATCGCCGTTCACCAAGCCGTTCACGTTCGCGTGAGCGTGGCAACATTTATGGATACTCGCCTGTGCGCCATTCAATGTCTCGCAGATATTAAAAGATTAAATATGGTAATTTTGTTTGTTTAAACAACAGTCGAATGTTTGGATGAGTTTATGTGGAGAGGAAATCCATTCTCCTTTTTCATTCCTATTCTTGTTTCGTCAATAAAAAAGAAAATTGAAAATCATATATGTTAATTTAAAATTACCATTTAAGATTTGTCAAAATATGGCACTTTATATTTGTATAATTTTTATTTAAGAATATTTTTATTTTAATAAGTGTCATTTTTTGTCGCATAGACTTTAAGCATTTTCCACATATTTAGTTAAAAACCATTTTATATTGCTTACAATCAACCATCTTCACGGAAATTTGTTTCAATAAAGCTTTTTTGTTTGTGTTATTTTTTCATTAATAGATTTAATTAATACAAAATGTTTCCTCAATTTTTATTCGCACCACGTAATTTTAAAAATTAACTTTTGAGAGTAAAATAAATTTTTCCAATTTAGAGATTGGGATTCTCTTTTAATTGTTCTCTGTCGAATTCCATTTACTAACCATATTTCCCATCGAGTTATATGTATGTGTGTTTATTAAGTTAAAATTTGAATCTTTTGTTCGAAGGGAAATTGTTTAATTATATTTTATTATCTCCTTTTTTTATATTTTTTCTAATTCTTCAAATTATTTTTATCTTGTTATTTTTAATCGTTAAATTTATTTGGGCATAAAATTCTTACATTTTTATTTTTTCGAATTTTACTGTGAATGGAGATCTCATCTTTATTTTTTGTTTTTAATATGTTTAATATTTTCTGAAAATGTTTCTAGTCAGTAATATTTAATTATTGCTTTTTACTTTTATTTTTTTAACGTTACATTTAGTTAATTTCGGTAATGTATCATTTTACAATTTTATACTGATGGACGACAAAAATTATCTTTCGAGTTCCACTTTTTCCATTTAGTAGTGATACATGCCAAGATTGTGATAGCCAAGCTTAATCTCATTTTTGAATTTTTAATATAAGTTTAGTATTTAATTTCTTCTTGTTCTTTAAGGGTTTTTTTTATTTAATATATTTTATATACCAAACAGAGACCACTTTTAACAATACCAAATTAGCTAGTTTATAATAATTGAAAATAATCTATTTTATCCTTTCATTTTAACAAAACTTTAAGATTAGTCTATCCATTTATTTCATACAATTGAAATTATTAATTAATTATTTTAAAAATATTTCTTTAATTTATTCAAAAATTTTTGAAAATTTGCCACATTGTTTACTAAATTCTTTTTTCCCAAGATTTCTTTAATACAGGTATGATCTTAAAATATTTTTACAGGATTTATTTAAACACTTAAATTATTTTCACAAAATTGTCTTTCATTGGCAGACATTTACGTAAATTTAATAATTATTATTATTGATAAATTAATTTTTGTTTAAAAATTTAAAAGTAATTTATTTAAATACTTAAGATTTTAAAAAGTTTTTCCTTTTTTTAATTCCATCTCTATTACTCTAAACAAATTTTTCAATGAAATAAAATTTTTCTATTTATAAATTTATAGCTCAATTGTTATTTAGTCATGTGAATATTTTGAAATTCAAAAAAAAATATTTTTTCGAGTAAATGTTTATAAATAAAATAATTTTAAATCTTTATTTTTTTTTTATTTATAAAACTCCAAAGGCTTTAGAAAAAATATTCTGTGCCAGAAAGTGACATGGAATACTTTATGATTTACTAAAAATATGCATTAGCGGATTAATAATAAGATGGTGGTGGTGATGTGTTTATCTACCCACCGCCTACTATTTACATTAAAAAATGAGTAATTATTTTTTTAAATAAGCCTCATATACATACATATATGTTTTCTTTGTTTATACAATTAAATTGTTAAATTTTTCTTTTTTAATTAATTTGTTTAATTCAATGTAATATTTATTTTTAAATAAATATTTTTTAAAATTAATTTCATTTTATCTATAATTTACTTTATATTTGATAATTTCAAACATAATTTATTTAAATTCTCCAAAATAAAGACAAATTTATTTGAGTTTTCAATTTTTAATTTTAAAATTACTTTCTATTTTCTACATTTGTCTGCAAAAATGATATTTTTAAAAAAATTAAATATTTACGGTTTTTTGAACACTAATTAATTCTAATTTAGAATATAACAAACTAATCCTTCTCTCTTTAGCAGCAATTTAAAAAGCTTTACATTAATAAAAAGCTAATCCTTCCATTTTTATATTTACTTTTTTACATTCTTTTCTTCTATTAATGACTACACCGACAAAAGTAATTTACTCTTCTCGTTATTTACCACAAAGTCAAATTGAAGATAACGAGAACATCATGGCACAATCACCACGTAAACGAATGCGTCTTCCGGTAAGTTGATATTTTTGTATTTAATTGTTTGGTTTTTGGTCTAAAATGGGCGTTTTTTGGAATAATTCTAATATTTAAATAATTTTATATTTGGTTTAAATTTTATATAATATTTGAGAGGAATGAAAAATTTTAAATTTGTAAGTTTTTTGATAAAGTTTTTAATTCTTTTGGTCATCCCCATTTATTAAAAAAATAATTAAAGTATATGGAATTTTCGTTGCTTTCTAATTTTGGGACAAAATTTTATTTTCATTTTTAAAGTCTTTCAATGTGGCAACAAATGTTACTTTCCAACAACATAAAGTTACACGTGAAGATCGTTCTAATGTGCTTGGTCGTCATTCAGGTTATAGAGGTTGTACTCTTTGGTTTACTGGACTTTCTGGTGCTGGAAAAACAACAATAGCTTTTGCATTAGAAAAAACATTAATTAAAGTAAAAAAAATAAAATAATTAATTTTTATAATTTTTATTTTAGTTAGGTATTCCATCTTATGGTCTTGATGGAGATAATGTTAGACACGGATTATGCAAAAATTTAGGATTTAGTAAAACAGACAGATCTGAAAATATTAGACGTGTTGGAGAAGTTGCAAAATTATTTGGAGATTCTGGAATGGTTGTTTTGGCTAGTTTTATTTCTCCTTTTAGAGTTGACAGAGATTTTGCAAGACGAATACATCAAGAAGTTGGTTATTTTGTTTTTTTTTAATATTTTTATTTAAAAAATAATTAAAACTTTTTATATTTTAAAGATTTTTGTGGAATATTTAAATAAATTTACACTTCTACAAATTTTATTTTATTTATTTTTTTAGGCTGATATTCCATTCTTTGAAATTTATGTAAATACACCAATAGAAATTTGTGAAGCTAGAGATCCAAAAAAATTATATAAAAAAGCCAGAGCTGGAGAAATTAAAGGATTTACTGGTGTAGATAGTGCTTATGAACCTCCTTTAGAGCCTGATTTAATTTTAAATTCTGGTGAAGAAACAGAATCTCAATCAATTCAAAATGTTTTTCAATTTCTTTATGAAAAGAAAATTTTACCTGAAGAAGTTTTATTTTAATTTTAAAAATTATTTTTTATTTTTTTTAAAGGCAATGTATCAATTATGTGGTCAACCAATTCGTCAACTTTTTGAATTTAATAAAAATATACAAAATAAATTAATTGAAGAAAATAATTTAAAAATTGAAATTTCAGAAATTGATTTACAATGGGTTCAGGTTTTATTAAAAACAAATTTTTAGAAAAAAATTTTTAATTAAAAAAAGGTTTTGGCAGAAGGTTGGGCATCTCCATTATCTGGATTTATGAGAGAACGTCAATATCTTCAATGTTTACATTTTGGTCAAATATTAGATTTAAAAAAGAAATGTCAAATAAATGGGGGAATTTTTAATAAGTAATTTTTTTTAAATAATATTTTTTAATTATTTAAAGTTGTCAAATAAAAGAAGAAGAAAATAATGATGAAGATGAATTTCCAATGTTAGGCCCGATTAATCAAACAATACCAATTGTTTTACCAATTTTTGATAATCAAGCAGAATTAATTAAATCAAATATTTCTTTAAAAACAAAAAAATTAAACATTCAATTAATTTTTAAAAATAAATTAATTGGAATTTTAAATGATCCAGAAATATTTCCTCATCGAAAAAAAGAAAGAATTCATAGACAATTTGGACACTTTGTTGAGACTGAAATTGAAAATGGTCATCCGGGTATTCAATTAATTATGAAAAGTGGTGATTGGTTAATTGGTGGAGATTTAAATGTAAAAAATAAATTTTTAAAAAATATTTGAGTTGAATTTTGATAAGAGTTTAGAATTTAAATATTATTTTAAGGTATTTGAAAGAATTATTTATAATGATGGTTTAGATGAATATAGAAAAACACCTTCAGAATTAAGACAAATATTTGAAGAAAAACAATGTGATTGTGTTTTTGCTTTTCAATTAAGAAATCCAATACATAATGGACATGCTTTATTAATGTCAAAAACAAGAGAAGAATTATTTTTAAAAGGATATAAAAATCCAATGTTACTTTTACATCCTCTTGGTGGTTGGACAAAAGATGATGATGTTCCTTTAAATATTAGAATTAAACAACATTTGGCTGTTTTAGAAAATGGAATAATTAATAAAGAATGGGTATTAATTATTAATTAATAGAAATAAATAAATATTTATTAAAAGACTATTTTATCAATATTTCCATCTCCAATGTGTTATGCTGGCCCTACAGAAGTTCAATGGCATGCACGTGCTAGACTTATTTGTGGAGTTAATGCTTATATTGTTGGTAGAGATCCTGCTGGAATTGCAGATAATTTAACTGGAGATTTTCTTTATGATCCTAGTCATGGCGCTAAAGTAAATTTTTAGAAATTATTTTTTAAATAAAAATTGTTTAATAATAAATTCTTTTTAAATTTGGAGAAAAAAAAAATTTTAAATTGATTTTAAATAATCAACTTGAGTATTTTACTAATGTTATTCTGTGGTTAAGTTGGTTAATTCTCTGTTTTCTCTTCTTTTAATTTATAATATATTTTCTTTGCCTCAAATGATGGATAAATTTAGGACACCTTCTTAAAATTATATTTGAAGAAAAATTTATAAATTTTATAAAAAACTGATGAGGCTTTTTTATTTTTAAAAAGGTTCTTTCAATGGCACCAGCATTACCAGGCTTAGAAATTATTCCATTTCAAGTAGCTGCTTATGATAAAAAGTCTGGATGTATGGCATTTTTTGATGAAAACCGAAGTGAAGATTTTCAATTTATTAGTGGCACAATGATTAGAAAATTAGCAAAAGAAGGTAATAAACCTCCAAATGGATTTATGCCAAAAAATGCTCGGAATGTATGTCTTGTTTTTTTTAATTTAAATTATTTTAATCAATTTAATGTACTTGCTTCTTATTATCAAAGTTTATTATAAAAAAGAATAT
>ABLG01002506.1:0-11219 GCA_000172435.1 Meloidogyne hapla
CTTATTATCTTTTAATTTTATTAGCAAAATTATAATTTAATTTTGCTAATACAATTAAATATATACTTAATATCGCTTAATTTAAATGCAAATTTATCAATATAAATTTGCATTTAAATTAACCAAATACCTATTCTAATTCTTATTATCTTTTAATTTTATTAGCAAAATTATAATTTAATTTTGCTAATACAATTAAATATATACTTAATATCGCTTAATTTAAATGCAAATTTATCAATATAAATTTGCATTTAAATTAACCAAATACCTATTCTAATTCTTATTATCTTTTAATTTTATTAGCAAAATTATAATTTAATTTTGCTAATACAATTAAATATATACTTAATATCGCTTAATTTAAATGCAAATTTATCAATATAAATTTGCATTTAAATTAACCAAATACCTATTCTAATTCTTATTATCTTTTAATTTTATTAGCAAAATTATAATTTAATTTTGCTAATAAATTTAAATATATACTTAATATCGCTTAATTTAAATGCAAATTTATCAATATAAATTTGCATTTAAATTAACCAAATACCTATTCTAATTCTATTATCTTTTAATTTTATTAGCAAAATTATAATTTAATTTTGCTAATACAATTAAATATATACTTAATATCGCTTAATTTAAATGCAAATTTATCAATATAAATTTGCATTTAAATTAACCAAATACCTATTCTAATTCTTATTATCTTTTAATTTTATTAGCAAAATTATAATTTAATTTTGCTAATACAATTAAATATATACTTAATATCGCTTAATTTAAATGCAAATTTATCAATATAAATTTGCATTTAAATTAACCAAATACCTATTCTAATTCTTATTATCTTTTAATTTTATTAGCAAAATTATAATTTAATTTTGCTAATACAATTAAATATATACTTAATATCGCTTAATTTAAATGCAAATTTATCAATATAAATTTGCATTTAAATTAACCAAATACCTATTCTAATTCTTATTATCTTTTAATTTTATTAGCAAAATTATAATTTAATTTTGCTAATACAATTAAATATATACTTAATATCGCTTAATTTAAATGCAAATTTATCAATATAAATTTGCATTTAAATTAACCAAATACCTATTCTAATTCTTATTATCTTTTAATTTTATTAGCAAAATTATAATTTAATTTTGCTAATACAATTAAATATATACTTAATATCGCTTAATTTAAATGCAAATTTATCAATATAAATTTGCATTTAAATTAACCAAATACCTATTCTAATTCTTATTATCTTTTAATTTTATTAGCAAAATTATAATTTAATTTTGCTAATAAATTTAAATATATACTTAATATCGCTTAATTTAAATGCAAATTTATCAATATAAATTTGCATTTAAATTAACCAAATACCTATTCTAATTCTATTATCTTTTAATTTTATTAGCAAAATTATAATTTAATTTTTCTAATAAAATTAAATATATACTTATTATATATGTAATTAATTAAAAGTAATAAAAAATATATATAAAATTAAAAGATAATAAGAATTAACTTACAAATTTATAAATAAAAATTTGTATTAATATTGATTCGTCCGTTATTCAATTATAATTAATTCAGTAATATTATTTAGACTAATTTTAAATTAACAATTGAAAATGGAGAACTTCTGGCAACACATCAATTAGCAGAAACTGACAAACGTCTTATTCGTGTACAAGATCGCAATCAAAGGCTTCCACTACATTTTGATGATAATTTATGGCATAGTGTTTGTGTTGTGAGAGAATTGAATTCGGTATGTTTTAATATTATTTATGTAAATAATTTAAATATATTTCGAATTATTAGTTAAGACATTTAGGAAATTGTAGATATTATATTAGAGACATTACATCTTATCTCCGCATATTTCCTATAAATTTTAAATTCTGTAATTATAATTCTCAATTAAATTGAGATTTTATTTCATAAATATATAACAATAAAATTTTTTGTTTACTCGAAAATATTACTATTAAATGTTCTTTAAGATTTGCTTATGACCCAAGACTTTTTAATGATACATGTTTAATAAAATCCTTTTTAAATAAGCTTCTTTTTATATCTTTAATTCGATCTTTAATTTAAATTTCTAACTATTAAATTCTAGCCTGGATTTAAAGGTGCCGTCTTCTCGGTAGGTCAGCCGCAATTTGTAGTTTTTTCTAAAAAATATTTTTCTGTTTCCATTTTTGTAATGCAGTATTAATTAAAAATAAATAACTGTTAAGAAGCACTACACTATTTCTATTTTTCCTAAACTTTTTAACATTTGATTTGCTGTGGCCATTCTAGGCTTTATTTTTTCTTCTAATGAAATTTTTTCTATCAGTTGAAATTTTTTCTATCTTTTTTTTAATCTTATCTTTCTAAAAATTATTTATTAATTCTAAATTATTTTTATAGATTCGTCTAATTGTTGATGATCTTTTTGATCAAAAAGTTAAACAATTCACTCCACAACTAAAATGGCTAGGAAATTCTTTCTTTTTTGTTGGAGGCGTACCTCAAACTTTGGCAAATTTAATGCAACAAGAATATTTATTTCCTTATCGTGGATGCCTCAAGAAGGTGTTTTAAATTTAAATAAATTTCTGTTTTAAATCTTGCTTAATTTAAATTTACTCAATTTGATACAAAAATTTCCCAACAATTTTCCTCCTTTTTACTTATTTTTATTAATTAGATGTTGAATTCTAATTTAAAACAATTAATTATACTAGTAAACTTTTAGATATTTTTCCAATCGGGTCCTGTTGAAATAAATTTAATTCAATTGGCTGATCAAGGATTTGGTCAATCTAATGGTTTTGTTATTTATTAAATAAATTATTAAAAAATTATTTACTAAAGTTCAAACATTTGGCGATCTTACATTTTCTTGCATGCCAACTGCACATAATGCCCCTATTAATTTGTCTCGTTTAATAATGAGAAATAATTATACAAAATTACCTCGCATGGCGTTCACCATCTCGTGGAACTTTAGGTTTCTTTCCATAGTGGTTGTTTTAACAAAGAATAATCCTTAAACTCTCATTTATCTACCGTATTTTTCTAACAATAGTCTCCCTCTCTCTTACATTAAATAATATCTTTTAGCATTCCAATTTCGAACATTAACTCCCGATGGTTTACTTCTATATCATGGAATGGCACAATGCAGGAATTTTACAATTTGCGATTATTTGGCTTTTGAATTAATTAATGGACATTTATTTGTGAGATAAATAATTTTTATTAATTTATTAACTAGACATATTTAAGATGGTAATAAACCTGGGATCTGGTGATATTCGACTTCAGGTATTAAATAAATATTGACAAAAATTCGATAAAAGATTTGTTATTTGTCATTATTTCAAATCAAAAAATTTTTAAAATTAAAATTTTGATAATATTTTTAAGGCCTCTTCCAAATCACTTCACGATGGCTTATGGCACAGCGTTGTTATGGAAAGAGGTGGACGTAAAGGTTTGAAACTTTATGAATTGTAAACAATATTCAAATTAAATTTCTTTGGAAAAAAACTTCAATTTTAATTTTTAGGCTTCATTTCAGTTGATTCACTTCGAACAGAATTTTCCTGCCCAGGAATTTCAGCAAATCTTGATATTGGTAAAATGCATCTTATCATTAATTTACCAAATCTATTTAAATAAATATAGATGAGACAATATTTCTTGGAGCAGTTCCATGGCCTGACCCATTTTCTTCTAAACAAATAAACGAAAATCATCCTCAAGTTGAAGCTGTAACAATTATTGAAATGGGAGAACCACCGGAAATCAAAATGAATTTTCCTTCATCTGTAATTAATTCATCGACTTTTAAATTTTTATACAAATTTTTAAAGGTTTGGTCAATAAATCTTCGACAGGGATTTTACGGATGTTTAAAAAATATCCGATTAAATGGTATAAATATTGAAATTGCACATATGTTTCAATCAACAAAATTATTACCTACCAAAAGTAAATCTGAGAGAAATCATCCATCAAAAATAAATGAATGTAAAAAATTAATTTAAATTTTATTTTACTTAAATTAAAATGTACTGTAGAATTAAAGCATGAGGAATGAGACACCTCTAATTTTTCAGTGAGATGTTCTGGGTATAAGTTCAGATTCCTTGACTTTATTGGAAGGAAAATAAACTAGTATTCATACATTTCCGATTTTTTAAATTTATTTTAATTGACAATTACTAACAGGAATATAAAAATTCTTAACAAAGATTCCCTTTGTGGTTGATTTAATTACACCAAAATGATTTTTTCTATTTTAAGCTATCTCAATTGGCTGTCCCTTCTCTTTTTCTGTTGATTATTGTAAAAAACCTGGCAGCAAAAATCCTTGTAAAAATGGAGGTATATGTTCTTCATATCATAATTCATTTCATTGTGATTGTTCTGATACTCCTTTTGATGGAATTAATTGTCAACAAAGTTTGAAGAAAAATAAATTAAAAAAATTATTTTTTTTTACAATTTACAGAGCCTCGTCCTTTACCTTTCCCTCTACCCGAATCCATTTCTGCTAAATTTCATTTTTCTGATTCGTGGCAATTAGAGGCAGAAAATTTGGAAATAAAATTTCGCCCAAAGCTTGGAATAAATTTAAATGAAATAAATAAACAGAAAAAACTTTTTGTTTTAATTGATACAAAATCAGATATTATTAATGATAAAGATGAAGAAAAACAACGTTTGTTAGTTGCAATTACTGGAAGTGGTGGATTAATTGTTCATTGGGTATTTCAAGGAAATGAACAAAGTGTTGGTTAATTTCTAGTTAAAATATTATAAGTGGAACCACTGGGGATAATATTATTAGAGATATGACTGGGCCTTGGCCTGGGGTTTTCCTATACACAGGATCCATAACAGGCATTTTTTGACCTTTCTGGGTTTTTCCTGGACTATATTAATAAATTCCAGTCCACAAAACAACCCCAGAGTCCAGACCCAGACTCTTTAAAATTTTCGATCCCTAGATATAAATGAAAACTATATGAATGAGAACAATATAGGAGAATTAAATACATTAGTATATTAATAGAATGCATATCACTGGAAACGGAAAGTATGATATTGCATTATATTGCATGATAAAACATGATATTGCAAAAATCTTGAAAAAACTCGTTTAAAATACTTTTAAAAATTTTTCTATCTCATTTTATTAAATTTTAAATTAACTCAAATTAATTCATATTCAGACTTTTAATCTGAGCTATGGAAACATAACAAACAATGTACATTGGCATTCACTTAAAATAATAAGGCGAGGGCAAAGAATGGGGCTAAAATTGGATGGAAAATGGCATAATCGTAATTTTTAACAATAAATTTTTAAATTAACTTTAATTATTAAAAATATTAAGTAATTAAAAATAATTATTTTTTTAAATTTTCATCAGAATCCTTAAATAACATAAGAAATAAATGTTTAATCCTTTCCATCAATGAAATAGCTATTGCTCAACCTATTGGAACAAATAAAATATCTAGTAAGTAAAAAATTATTATTTAATTTTTATTTAAAAATAATTTTTTCTAAAAATATTATTAAATAAAAAATATTTCTTTTATTTTAGATAATTTAGAGCATTTGTTTCGTTTCCACGGCGATTTAAGGATTCTTTCATTGAATGGACATGATTTATTAAGGCCTATACGTGTTATGAAAAGACAAAAAGGTGAATATTTAAATGAATATATTTATTAATTAGAATTATTTAATGGAAAAAATTTTTTTAATTCTTCGAAATAAAAATATAATATGACAAAATTCACAATTCTAGTGGAAAATATTTTTCTCGTCTATTTAAAAATAAAATATTAATTTATTTTTTTTCACCTACTAAAGATAATATAATAGGTAGTTTTTATTACTAAATTTTCTTTTACTGAAATAAAAGTCAATACCTAATGAATTTTATAAATATGTATAAAAAATAATTATTAACTCGAATAACATTTCTTAACTTTTAATTAATTCAATTTTTCAATCACTTACTTTAATCCTATCATATTTTTTATAAACCTACTATTAGAAATTTTTATGAAAAATTAATTTTCAAGAAAATTAGTAAGCTGGTGGCCGGTTTAGTGTAGTCCCTGTATAGCGCTTTCACAGGTGGCACGCCCTGAGTGGGGAGCAGGGCTGTCCGCAATTGCGGATTGCGTGAAATTGCGTGGTTTTTTGCACTTGCGGATTGCGTATTGCGGTTGCGGATTTTCACGATTTTTCCGCAATTTTTACGCAATTTTTTTTAATTTTCCAATATGGAACCTTCAGTAAAATAGTCGAAAAATTTCCCCTTTTAAGTTTAAAAATTCCAAAATTTTCGCCTGCGGCGCTGAAATCAAGAATTTTGAGCGTCTTCGGCGCTATTAAATTTCAAAATTTTCTCCTGCGGCGCTATAAGGAAGTTTGGCTCTGTTACTTTCTATATGAACCATGTAAACCAGGGGGCCAATATAAAATCTAGAAATTTCGCGCCGCAGGCGAAAATTTTTAGTTTTTTGATGGCCAAGGCGCCAGATTTTCATCAAAAATGCGATAAAATTTTATATTTTCTAAAAAAATTTCCATCTTTAGGTGTGTATTTTTATTTCGTTAGGTGTTATTTTCAATTTCACAAATCCGGCCGGAACCGTAAAATAAAATCTGGTTCCGGAATCAGGAACTCATTTTGGTGATTATACTGATCCGAATTTGTGATATACTGATCTCGCTTTAGCGCCGCAGGCGAAAATTGATGTAAACCACTTCATCATATTATTGTTTGAAGTGATTAAATTTTTTAGTTAAATTTTTTAAAATTGCGGATTGCGGGTTGCGTATTGCGTGAAATTGCGTGGTTTTTTGCACTTGCGGATTGATTATTGCGGTTGCGGATTTTAAAAATAAAATTTCGGATTGCGTATTGCGGTTGCGTAAAATTTTTTTTCGATTGCGGACAGCCCTGGTGGGGAGGCAATTGGGTCTAGCTTGCTTGTAAATCCTGAGCCGGTAAAGGTCTACTAACACATCTACTAACAAGTATATGTAAATCCTTATCACTCCCCCTCCACATGTAAGTGCCTAAAAGCCTTTGTGGTTGATTTAATTACACCATAAAAAATATATTTAATAATTTTTTAAATTATTTTAATTTCAAAAACTCCTTATAAATATAATAAATAATACTTTTTTCGTTTTTCTGCAACATTTTCTCGTTTAAATTGGACACCTTTTTTTCACTTTTTTCATGCCTTATTTAACTTAAAAACTATTCCAACTTTAGCAAATAACACAAGCATTTTCCCTCTTGTCAAACAAATTGGATTAGTAAAAAAGAAAATTCTTTTGGCACCTACTTTTTTTATTTTTTATTCCTTCCCTTTATAGAAAAAAATGTTTTTACTCATCCGCGCACTTTTTTTTTATTTTCGTTATTTTTTTATTATTTCCTTTTTAAGAGGAAATAGGAAATTACTTTATATTCCAAATAACATCTTTACCAGTCTTTTTCCTTTCCTACATCTATTATTATTATAAGCTACCAATTTAAATTCCTAGAAAAATTTGAAGAAATTTTATGCATATTTATTATTATTTTTATAAGGAAATTGACTAAACTAATTTTAGAAAAAAATTTTTCCTTTACATATTTTTTCTTAAATTCAATAATAAATCAAATATTTCGTTAAATTCGGTCATTTAATATATTTAAGTAAATTTGATATTAAATGGTTACTGTATGGCAATTATGCCATGGTTCATAGAAATCGGAAACTTGGTAAGCTTGGGCCAGATTTCTGGAGTAAATTTTAAGAAATCATTCTGGGGAACCCATAAAATAACACAGACCCATAAAACCTAGAAAAATCCAAATTTGGCCCAAACAGTCTGGTCTATAGTTCATAAAATCGACTGTCATATTCGAGTTTTCTGTGTCTTTTCATAAAATATTGAACAAAAAATCTTTTTCTGGTTCCCTTCCTACTTTATTTTCATTTATTACTTGTGTCAGGATTTGGCACATGCATTCATTCATTTTTCGTCACTTTGCCAATATTTTCTTAGCCCTTTAGTTTCGTCATTTTCTATTTAAAAGCTTTGCCCTTAAACACTTCTAGACACTCTTTAGAATTTGTTTTGGCACCTCAATTACTTTTTTCTCTCCAATTTTGGAAAAATAATTTCTTTCAAGTAATCCTTAAATGACGATTAAATATGTAGTTTTTTTACTTCAAATTTTTTTTTGCTAACCGAACTTTGTGCTTTACACAAAATCTTATTGAAGAGTTTATTTCATAAGAAAATTGGGTCAATATTTTGAAAATATTTTTTTAGCAAAAAGCTATCTTATTTACGAAAAATCTTTTAGATTTACAGTCAACTCTCGATATAGTGAACCCGGAGGGACAGAATAAATGGTTCTTTATTTCGAGAGGTTTATTAAATCAATAAGTCACTATATCGGTAGTTGACTGTATTTATTTTTAGGTAATACCATCAAATTAAACTCGAAATTATTGTTTTTTCTTTTTCTTCCATTTTTGAAATTTAATTGCTATCTAAACATTGATGTTTGTTCGGAATTTTTAACATATAATAAATACCCTTATTTTTGGAAAAATATTTAGCAGAAATAACCAATTTCTATTTTTATTGTTTTAAAATATTTTTATAAAAATTCCCTTCCGTTTCTTATCTTTTGTCTCCCATCATTTGTCAAAAACGTAAAATGCCAAAATGCATTGCTCATATCTGTTACTGAGTTATTGAAATGGCAATGTCAAGGGGCAGGAAAAATGAAGAAAAAATAAGAAAAATATCCTTGGACTTTTCTTTTTATTTTGCTCATCCTCAAAAAATATTTTTCTTTTCTTTTCTTTTCTTTTCTTTTCTTTTCTTTTTACTTTTCTCCCAAGCTAATATCAGTGCTTACTCATCTTCCAGAATTTCTTTTTACTAAATATGGCACATTATGGCACCGGGGAATTATTTACATATTTATATTATAATTTCTAGATTGAAATTCAAATAAAGTTTAGATATATTTAAAGACTTTTAAATATGTTTATTTTAATCTTTTTATGCCACAAACCTCTAAACCGATGTATAATTTATTGGATAATCTTACATTATTAATCTTACATTATTTTTGTATTCAGCCTTTGTAGGGTATCATCGGGATTATGGACTTATGAATACCGAGGATCTGTTAAGTTAAGAATATCCAGAAATTTTCTTAGAAACGACAACCCTAGTTATGAGGAAAAACCCTTAAAATTACCGTGACATGGAAACCATGATTATTTAAAAAAAATTTTATTTAAATTAAATTTAAATTTAACTAAAATTCATCTTCTAGACTTAAATACTTTTTGTTGAATAATTAAAAATGCATGTACTTCTTTTAAATTTTCTACAAGAATTTCCCTCACTAATGTTCCCATTTATTTTTATTGACTTTCTTTAATCTATTTCTGGATTAAATTTAATGCTGCATATTTTAAAGATTATAATTACATAATTATTAAAATAACCTTTCAAAAAATAAATAATTTATTTTTTTATATTTTAAAAGGTTCTTCATCATCATCTCAAATTCAAGAATTAAATTTAGATTCTTCTGAACCAAAAGATTTAAAAAATATTGAAATGGAAAATAAACAAAGGAATTTATCAGCAGATAATTTTTGGAAAGATCGAGAAGAGCTTAGACAAACAAATAGGGTAAATTAATTTTAAGGAAATAATTAAGGACTTTTTCTGTAAACATCAAGAATGTTGAATTAATTAATATTCCAAGAATTAAGACCAAACCTACACCTCAGGACGATAAGGAAAAACCACAAGAAGAGTCTTGATTCTAATAATTTGTAAATAAAAAAACAATCATAAACGGTGGTGATGTTGTGCGGGGAGACCACTCCAATCTTTTTTTTACTCGAATCTTTCTATTTATTTTACTAAAATAATATAATATTTTTGAATAAATTTATTAAAATGAAAGATTGATTTTAAAATTTGCTCCATTCTTCATTTTTTACTAAATAAGCTCTTTAATTAAGCCGTAATATCATCATTTAGTTTATAAGACTTATAACAAGTTTTAAGCCTAAGCTTCTCATTTTTCTTCTTTTAATTATTTTCTTTAAAAATATCTAATTGTTCATCCAACCATTTAAAAATATATTTTTTTATTTCAAATTTTATTTGTCTGTTTACCTTAAAACTGTGACTACTAAAGCCATAAAAGTATATAAAGTCACACTTTTCTTTATGTGACATCAACAAAACAATTTGGATAAAATTGCTTCCATTTTATAAAAAAAAGCAAATTATCTTTTCCATTCATTCAATTGCAAAAATTTTGTAATGGTGCTAAAAACAAAATATTTTTAAGAAAAAATGTCTATATTTATTAACTAAAACTTTTTGATATTTTTGTTAGAAGAATACCCACTGAATTCTTATCCTTATTTTTGAACTAAAAATCCATATTTTGCTTTTATAACTTTAGTAAAATATGAAAAAATGTAGTTATTTTTAAATTTTGTTTTCTTTTCTAAATTTTAAGGTTTAAAAACAATTAAACTTTTTTCTTATTTACCAACTTTATTTAGTTTTTCTTTATTTTATTTCTCATATCTGAAATACCGTATATGCTGAAATAAGTACCCTCTCTCAAATAATTACCCCAACCCTAATAATTACCCCCTCCAGAGAGAGGTTGAAAAAATAATTACCCAGGTCCAATTCAGACGGTAAGTCTGAATGGAAGTCTATCTCATTATTAGTTTTAATATAATTTAATATTATTAATGAGAGTTTTAATATGTATTTATTTAATCTTATTTTATTATTTTCTTTAATGATATTCAGTTGAAATAAATTATTTTTTAAATTAATAATTTTTCAGTCTCAACAATTAAATTTACAACTTTCAACAAAATTCCAAAACGATTCTATTTCTTCTGTTTCTTCTTCATTTTTCTTCACAAAATCTCCACTTGGCTGTCTCAGGCAAAACGCTCGAAATTGTATACCAGAACCTGCTGCTGAAGATAGTAAGTTTATTTAAATATTTAATTTATTAAATTTAATAATAAAAATTTTTAAAATATATTTAAATTAATTTTGTAAAATAAATAATAAAATTCAATTTTTCAATTTAATTAAA
>ABLG01002505.1:0-12365 GCA_000172435.1 Meloidogyne hapla
TTTTTTTTTCGATTGGGTTTTTTCCGAGTTTTGTGTTTTGTGCTTTAGTTATTTTCTTTAAAGTTTCTTTCTATGAACTAACACTTTTTTTAAATATTAATTTTCACACTTGTCGGCTTTGTACTAATTTTTAAAAGAATTTTAGTTAATAAATAATTTTATTATTACGGGGAATGTTCAAAACAAATATGTATAATATAATTGAATTAACTATAATTTTGTTTTTCCCTTTATTTCCATTATTTTTTATACAAAATTGACAAGTTGTTTAAATAATATATTTTCCTAACATTTATGTTTTTCCTGACATTTTCTTCAAAAGATGCCTAAAAAAGAAGAAATATTAAAAAAGGTAAAAGCCATGCACTCACTAACTTTTTAGGAACAACCTCAAAGCTTTTCTTCTGCTTGTTCTGCAAGAAATCCAGCTTCACTTTGTAATGACAAACTTTTTGAGGCTATTTATCCAAAAATAACAGGACCAGCCGATACTAGGCATTTTTTGGAAGCTATAGATGAATCCCTTTCTCAACTAATTATTCGTGATGAGGATGTACATTTTGATAAATTTGTTGATTTTTGAAATTAATTATTTTTAAATTAACATTTTTGTTTTTTTGCTCAAATACTTTAACTATAGCTTTCCTTTATTTTTTTCTATTTTTTTTAGTTTAATGTCTAGTCGAATTAACTATTTAAATTTATTTCATAGAAGTCGGCAAAATTAAACTAACCGCATTATTCCACTTTTCGGATTTTGTAAGATTTGATAGTTTAAAATATTTTTTCAAAAAAAACATAGTAAATATTACTTATAGATAATTTGCCGTCTTCTAACAATTTAACACAAATATATATTTATATATTAATTTTGACAATATTTCTTTAATAAAGAAATTTAAATATAAATATTAATCAATTTTTTAAAATAAATTATTAGAATTATAATATATAATAATAAATATTTTTTTCAATAAATATAGATTGAAGCGCCCTTCCTGCCCAAATGTCGTGGTCCAGGAGATTCAAGCAATTTTGATGATTATGAAGAAGAACCATTACGCATCTCGGGTACTGAAAAATGTGCTAAAGAGTTTGCCGAATTCTAGTCATTTTCCTCATAATCCACAACTCAATTTATCAATTTGTTCTCCTTCCCTTATCTTTTGCCTCCGCCTGACGATGGCACTTCATGCTGCCCTTCTGCACATTCCTCGCAAAATGCAAAAAATGTAAGCGAGTGAATGAATTTTAAAAAAATTAATTTTTTAGAAAAGTAAATACATCTTTATGTATATTTTTATTTGTTTGTTTATAAAAAATCCCCTATTTTAATTGTGCTACTAATAAATACTTTAATACTTTTTTTATAAATTTTATAAAAATATTTTAATTGGTTATACTATGATTTAATTTAAATTTAAAAAAAATTCTAGTTTTTGGTATTTTAAAATTTAAAAGAATATTTTCTTTAAACTCCATTTTTGTTATTTTATGTTCTGCATAATTAATTAATAATATTTTTGTAAATAAGTATAACTAAATTGTTTTTTGATTTAATAAAAATAATAAAATATTTTTTAATTAAAACTTTTCGACAATTTTAGTTTATTTTTTAAATTTATCAAAAAATAATTTATTTCTTTTTTATATAATTTACTAGTCAAAAACTAAGAAAAAAAACAAATTTTTTAAATAGAGGTCGGTCAATTCTTAGTTATATTGTAAATAATTTTAAAAAATTTTGTTGGAAGAATTTAAAGTTATTTTTTATATTTAATTAATTATTGATCGACTTTTTTTTATAAAAAAAAACATTAAATTTCAAAAATAAAATGTTTTTATTTTAATTCTCATTAATTGTAATTCTATAATATGTTACATCAATTTTTAATTTTATTTTTTAATTATTAAGAATTGAATATTTTGTCAATTATTAACATAAGCCTTTGAATCAGTTTTTATATTTTAATATAAATGATGTAACAAATAAATAAATAGGTATCTAAAAAAATTATTTTTTTGTTTATTTTTCTATCATTTCTTTTTTTTTTCAAAAATGTATTTACTTTTAAAATTGAAATTTATATTCTTTTTTAAATTAATTCTAGTTTTTATATTTAATTTTGATTCGGTAAAGAATGTCAAGTGATTCGGCAAAAGATTTATGTATCCCTTCTCCCCTGGGTCACATTTATTGTAGCTTTAATTTTAATAAAAAAAATATGTTTGTTTTATCTAAGTATTTTTGTCTATATTAATACATGGATAAATATTATTTACAATAAATAGTCAGAGATTTGAATTTTATGTCCCGATAGAGAAAATTTGAAACCATAATTAACGCCAAGTTTTCGGCGCCAAAGTTTCATTTAAATCCTGTTTAGGCTTTAAAGTTTAAGTTGCGATACCAATCTATTTTTAGATATTTTAATTTAATAAAATTGGTCAAAGTTTTAAATTAAAACGTCCTTTTTTTAAATATTTTTAAGAAAATTATATTAAAAAAAAATATTTTTTAGGCTAATTTTTAGCCTAAAAATCATTAATAGAAATCCAAACAGAAAAAGTAAAAAAATTGAATAATCTGAAATAGATTTTTTAATTGATTTATTTATTAAATTTTTATTTTTTGAATTTTTTGGTGTACAATTAATTAAATTGTAAATAAGTAAAATAATATTCTTTAATTTAAATAATTGTTAAAAACTTTTTTATATCTATTTTTAAACAAATAATTAATAATATTTTATCATTTAATTAAATAGAAAGTAATAATAACAATTTATTACAGTATATAAAAATATATATATTTACATATTTATTAAAAATTATTTTTGACCAGATTTTTTTAAAATTAAATAAAAAAAAGATAATTTATTTTATAAAACACTGGAACCAAAAAAAATAATTATATTTATTTAAATACAAAAATATATTTATTGGGATTATTCTCAATGACTAGAAACCAGCAAATTCTTTAGAATAATTATTTATAGAAGATATGTTTAATAAAACTTCATCATATTCTTCAAAATTGCTAGAATCGTTTGGACCTCGGCACTTTGGTTTAAATGGTGTTTCAATCTAAGAAAATAAAAAAATTAAATTACTTTTTAAAAAAATTAATTTATTTAGAGTGCATAAAATTGGGAAAATATTTTTGGAAAAAAAATAAATATTTTTTAACTAAACACCAACAAGGAAAAAAAATTTAGAAAAAATAATAATTTTTAACCATTTAAAAATCAGCAAATTTTTCAGCATGAATATCTTCTTCTCTAATAATTAATTGAGAAAGAGATTCATCAACAGGTTCAGAAAAATGTCTTGTATCTGCTGGCCCTGTTATTTTTGGATAAAGAGCCTCAAAAAGTCGTCCACCCCCACGAGTTTTTAGTTGATTTGCTGCAGTTTTAGCAGAACAAGTTGAAGCAAAACTTGCAGGTTGAACCTATAAAAATGTTTTTGTGTTTTTTGTTTAGTTGGTGTAATTAAATTTAAAAAGGGATTAAGTTATTTTTTGTTTTAATTTTAAATAATAAAGAAGGAAGAAAGATATTTTTCTTATAAAAATTATCTAAAAATTAAAAGTTTTAAAATAATTATTACAAAGCTAAAGTCCGTTACAAAAAACATTGGCCACCCCAATTTTTTTAGATAATTTGCTTTAATGTTAATAATTTTAAATAAAATTTTGTATAGTGATTCAATACTATCGATATATATGTCCATAGGAATTTTTGTGGATTTTTCTCATCATTTAAAACATTTTTTTGTAAATTTTATAAGATGGCCAATGTTATTTGGAACACCTCATTTTTTGAAAATCTTTTATAACTTTTAGTAAAATTATTGTTTTATAAATTTTTTTTGTGAAATAATGCATTTTATGATGCTGAATCAATATTTAAAAAATTATAAATATTAAACCACTTTAAGCCAATATAGGCGAAATATTTGGGGTGGCCAATGTTTTTTGGAACGGACTTTATAATAAAGCAAAACTGCAAAGACATAAAAATTTATAAAAAGGGAAAACAAAATTTCACACATAATTATTTATTTTTCAGAAAATCTCCCGTTTACCTTTCTTTGGTAAATAGCAATCCAATCAACAGAACCAAACCATTTATGATTTTTAATATCAGCAACACCATTTTTTAAATTTCCAAAACGTTTTGTAAGATCAACTTGAAGTAAATTTTTTAATAAATCTTTTAATTCATTTGAGAAATGTGAGGGAAATTTAACCTTAAAAATAATAATAATTATTATTTTTTTAAATATTTTTATAATTAATTTTACTTTTCCAGAAACAATTTTCTCATAAATTTGAATTGGTTGATCAGCAAAAAATGGTGGATAACCAGCAGCCATTTCATAAATTAAAACACCTAATGCCCACCAATCAACAGCTTTATTATAACCCTTTAAAAATAAATAAATAAATAAAAATATTTATTTTTTAAAAATACTTTTGAAAGAATAATTTCTGGTGCTAAATATTCTGGAGTACCACATAATGTCCATGTTCTTCCTTTAACCCGTTTAGCAAAACCAAAATCTGTAATCTTCAAATATCCATTATTGTCTATTAATAAATTTTCTGGTTTTAAATCTCTATATATCAAATCCAAAGAATGTAAATATTCAAAAGCTAAAACAATTTGGGCTGCATAAAAACGTGAATGAGGCTCTGAGAAACGTCCAATTCGACGTAAATGTGAAAACATTTCTCCACCACTTACAAATTCAAGCACCATATATAAATTTGAATTATCCTTAAAATATATTTTTTTTTAATTTAAAAAAATAATTTTATACTTTAAAAGAATATTGCATATTGACAAGAAAAGGAAAGTCAATTGCTTGAAGTATTCGTTTCTCATTTAATGTATGTTCTACTTGTTTAAGTTTAACAACTTTTTGTTTATCAAGTATTTTCATAGCAAAATATGTTCCACTTTGTTTATGTTTTACCAACATTACTCGACCAAATGAACCTGTTCCTAATGTTTTGATTCTATCAAAGTCATCTAGACATGCTGTATTCTAAGAAATATATATATTTTAAATTAAATAATTTTTTATGTTCTTTGCAACAATTTACACTCTTTTTTAAAATTAAAACTCATTAAAATATTTATTTATTAACCTGCATTCTAAACATTGAATGCATAGACTCCTTCATTGCTGATTTTAACCAAAATAATTCTGCCCTTAAATTAAATTCTCTTAAAGGTATAACACTTCCAGCTAATGTTGTTGCAGCTTCAGCAGCCCATTCAGCTTGTTTAAACATCTCAAAAACTTTTTGAACAAAACTATTACGTTCTAAATTTAAAACAGAATTGTCTGCTTTAAGTAATGGCCATGAAAGTTTATGTTGATTTTGAGCTTTTTGTTGATTTAATTTCGAAGATGAATTAATTGAAGTAAAAGAAAAATGTCTTTTAATTGTTATATTTCTTTCAAATATTTTTTTGATAATTTCCAATTTCTGTTTTTGTTGAATACATTTATTTTGATTATTTAAATCTTGATTAGAAGAACATTCTTGATTTTCTTTTTTTATTGGCTGATTTCTAAAGATTGGAGTACCCATAGTTAATCCTCCTGTAGGGGATGCCATGGGTGAGCATGGTAAAACTGGAAAACCGTTATGCGTTCCAAATGGTTGTTGATTAATACCAAAAATGTTATTTATCGGTTTAAATTTATCTTGTTGTTTAGGTTTATGAATTTGTGGAGAAAATTGAAAAGTTTCATTTTCTTCTTTTAATTGATGTTGTTTAATATTTAATGCTGCCAAAATAAAAGAATTATTTTGCTGTAATTTTTGTGGAGAGGATGGAGTGCCAGGAGTTGAGCAAGTAGAAGCACTTGGAGGAGAATCAAAACTCCATAAAATATTGCTACATTTTTTATCTTCATTTCTAAAAAAGTTTCCAGACTTTGATTGTGTTGAATTAGCAGAAAAGACCCTTCTGAGTGGATAAGGAGCATTTTCTGTTGTTTCAATTAATTTTGGAGGTGTTGAAATAAGTGGGGGAGAAAGGCACAATTTATCACTTCCCTGTACAAAATAAGCAGCAGGTGATCTACGTAAAGTTGTTGTTGTTATTTTTGAATTTAATTCTTCTATTTCATCAAATCTTTGTGATTTATTTTGCTCTTTATCAAAATTTGGTGTTTGACGATTTGGCGAATTAAAAGGCACTAAAGGTGGACGACCAAACCAACGAGGCGGAGCTCCTCTTCCAAATTTTGAGGAATACCCTGAATGTTGATTTCTACAATGTCTTAGAGATGGATGTGCTAATGAAATAAAACGATTTTGCTGATCTTCTTTTTCATTAAAAAAACAACAAGAAACATCAGATATATCATCATCATCATTACTATCTTCACAATAAGTAAAGCCATCCTCTCCTTGGGGAAGAAATTCTAAAGCAAAAAGAGAACGAGAAAGTTGTTGATTTCCTAATTTTTGTTGTTGGGACATTCCAAAATGAGAAGAAGATGCTTCTGTCTCTGAAGGAGTTGTTTGTGGTGGTACAAATAAAAGACCGTTAGAATTCATTGAGGAATAAGATGAAACCATTAAAAGTGCCAGATTTACAATTTTCTTTTAATTTTTTAAAAATATTTGTAATCTATAAAATACATAATTTAATTATAAAGTGAAAATATTTAATGAAATAAAAGTTGTGAGATAAATATTTTTGTTTAAAAAACTAATTAATTTAATATTATTTAGTCAATTCTAATCAATTTATGATAACCTTTTCCTTTAATTTTTAAGAATTTTATATTTAAAATAAATATATAATATTTATTGAAATAATTTGTCTTTTTGCAAAATATAATCTTAAAAGAAACGAAAAGACCAATTATATAATTATTAAAGATAATTAAAATATAAATAAATGAAATTAAAAGAATCAATATAAAATATTTATTTAATAAATAATTAAAAAGAAAAATATTTAATGGCTTCATTTGTTAACAAACATATTCCAAAAATAAATATAAATAAATTATAAAAATTAAATTAATCTTATAATAATTTGTCTTCAAATTATTTTTTAATATTTTGTAAAGTTATGATTTTTAAAAATTAAATTTAGAATATAGGTATTCTTATTATTGAAATATTTAACGGTTAATTTTTAATTTTTTAATTAAAACTGTTTTATATTTTTATAAATATTAAAGAAAATTAAATATTTTTTTATTTGATATTTAAAGTTTTTACTATATAATTAAATGGAATATATAATTAAAAAAAAAAGAATATAATGTTTTCAATTAATTAATAATCTTAATTTCTATAAAAATATAAAAAAACTGGAAAGTCATTCTAATAAAAATAAAATAAAATATTTTAAGATGATTTTAAAGAAAAAGTTCTTATAATTTAAAAATAAAAAATATGAAAAAGAACTTTAATTTTTTCAAAGCAAAAAATAATTGTTTAAATTTTTATTTAAAATAAGTGATTGTAATTGTCTGTTTCTGTTAATCTTTTATTTTTAATTTTCTGTTATTTTCAGACTTTTGCGTGACAATTTAAGTAGATATACGAAAAAAATAAATATTTAGAAGGGAGAATTGTCGAGACCGGTAATGAGGAAGAAGAAGAAAAAAGTAAAAAAATAAAAGACCCATTTTAACTATTCACGCGAAAAAAAAAATAAAAGTGCACGTGGAAGGGCAGAAAATAGAAAAGAAAAAATGAGAGGGTTAAGAAGACTAAAAGTAAGTGGAACGTTAAAAAATAAAAGAAAATTGTGAAAGGGAAAGGAAAAAAGTACATTTCATTCAACTAAAATAATGTCTAAATTTAGAAATAAAAAAAAGTAAGAGGAGCACATGAAAAAATAATTATAAATACTTTTTTAAAAACAAATATGTATATGTTTATTAAAAGTTTATAATTTAAATATACCTAATTTAAATTAATTTTAATTTAACTATTCAAAGGTAAAATATCCTAACAAAATTCCTTACATTTTATAAGTAATCAAAAAATAAAATATTAATTATAAAATAATTTTAAAAACTAAAAATATACATAAATTGACTAACTCTTGCCTATCATTTTTTTCTTAAATATATTTAAAAGTATTTATATAAATGTTTAAATAAAAATGTCTGTCTGTGATATATAAACAAAAAATATTTATATTTATCTGTTTATGTTGGCGTTGTTCTCTGTCCATCTGTTTTTTTTTAATTAAAAAATTATATTTAGTTTAGTTATTTCCGCTATAAAAATTATAAATACAAAGACATAGAACAACAATTCTTTAGAAAAATCAGAAAGTTGAGGAAATTTTTAAAGGAGTGATTCCACATATTATTCAAAAAAATGATAAACAAAGAGTCCACAATCTCTTTACTTCCTTGTTTTTTAATAAAAAAATATTTTTATCAGAAAGATGTCAAATAATTTCTTAAAATAGTTTTGGTTTTATATAAAAATAATTATTTTGAAAGAAATTCAAAATTAAATATTTTAATTTGGAATGGAGCAATTAAGTTTTCGAAAAATTTAAATTGAAATGATAACTAATAAATTTCAATCATAATTAAAACAAAGATGGGGAAAGAGAAAAATTCTGAAATAAGAGAAAAATCTAAAACAAAAATTGTTCTGGTAATTTTTGAAAATAAATGTTTTATTTAAAATTGAATTAACATTAACATTATTTATATAGATGTACTTTGAACATCAATTATTCAAAAAAAACTATATTCATTTATTAAATAAAAGTTTGGTTTTGGGCCAAAAACAATGATGATAGAATTTTAAAAAATTAAAGAGATTAAAAGTTGTTTTTGTTTTTTAAACAATTGTTTGTTTAATATTTTTTGTTTAAGAGTAAAAAATGAAAAGGGTAAAAATAAAATTAAAAAGGGAATGAGTAAATCCAAAATAAGACAAATAAAAATTTAAATCATTATTCCATCATCTGATAAAATGTTCGACAATAAATTAAGAAATTATATTTTAAATAGACAAATGCCCTTTAAAATATGTTGATAAAATTACACTAAAAATAAATATGTTAGACAATAAAAAATATATTTAATAAAATAATACATACTTCAAATCCAACTTGAAGGGATCAAATGAGAGGTTTTTTATTTAGAAAGTTTTTACTATCCATTATGGATTTTATTTGCGAAAAAAATAAATATCTAAAAAATCTTTTTAGAATTTATAAAATTTATTTTAGAGGTATTTTTGTGAACAAATAAAAAGTTTTATAAATTAAAATAAATAAATATATATTTTTATATTTAATCTTTAAAAAAGTCAAAAAAAGTCATTCTCTAAATTTTTTGGCCAGCTTGTAGAAAACAATTTTTTGTTCGATTTCCCCATATAGATGAAGCAAAAAAAAAGCAATGAGGAAACGGCCGCTTAAAAGAAAAATAGTAAAAAAGAGAAAGAATATACTAAGCAATGGAAAGAAATTTACTGGCAAAAAGTCTTCCAAAAACAGTCGACATTTGTGGGAAAAAACAATAGCCTTTAGTTAATACACACATCTGTTTGTGTGTGTCTAAATCTATTTTTAGCTTAATTTTCTAGGATATAATGTTTGTCGACACTTTTAGGATGGATATATCTTTTTTTGCCCTTATTTTTTTATTAATTCACCAAAGTCTAGAAATATATAAAATTATTTAAATATAAAATGTCAAAAAAATAAATAAAATTAAGATAAATTAATTAAAAATAAATTTTGATTTATTTAATTAAAGAAACTAAAATAAATAATAAAAAGAAAAATTTATTTTTAGATTTTTATAACTTCTTTTAATAAATACTAAAATAAACATTTTTCTTTTAATATTTATTAAATAATTATTTTCTATAAATAGTTAAGATATTTAGGTTTTAAAAGAATTAAACATTCAAATAAATGTTAAAGAATTTCTTAAAATAATTAAAGTAAACTACATAAAAATAATAAAAATAAACTTAAAGCATTTTTTGTGAGAAAAAAAAGAAAGATAAATATATGTGTGTTTTACTCCAATAAAATAAATAAAAATATTTATTAAATTGTTAAGTAAAATTAATTATTAAATTAAAAAATATATTTAAAATGGTTGTTAAGGACATTTTTTTATTACTTTTTAGAGCTTTGGCAAAAATATAAAAATAAATAGATTCTTTTTTAAAAGCAATTTGCCAACTAAAAAACTAATAAAAACATTTTATATAATTTCCATTTTTAGTAACTAAACATTAAAAGGGAGAAAAAAAAGAGAGTGAATATATTTTATAATGCCAAAATTGTGCCAATTTAGTTATTTTAGCCTTAAGGTTTTGACCCATTTTTGTCCTTCCTTTTATTAGCTGCCAATAAAAATTTTTTATATATTTTATTTTTTACGTTCCGTAAAAAATAAAAAAGAACAAATGAAAAACGAACGGAATGAAGAAAAAAAGGAGAGAAAAATTAAAGTCTTGAGATAGAAAAAAGGAAAGAGACTTTGGCAGCTGACGGATTATTTTTAGACAGAAAAATACTTAAAAGTGCAAAGTCAGGACATATTTAGAAGAAATAGCTGTAAAGGAATATAAAAAAAAAAGAATTTTTTAATATATTTTGTGAAAAAAAAGTTAAGCTAGGTAGTTAATTCCCAGACGTTCTCTCTCCCATTGGTTTAATTAAAAAAATAAATGGATAATTTAAAAATATTTATATTTTCATAATAGTAATAATAAAAAGTTTTTATTTAAAAAGATTAGATAAGTCAAATAAAATATTTTAAAGAATTATTAAGAAAAATAAAGATGAGTCAAATTTTATTTTGGAAACATTTAAGAAATATATTTCTCAAAATATTTTAGAAATTCTTTTTACAGGGTGCGGCAAATTATTTAAAGAATTATTTTATAACACCCATCACCTATTAGATATATAAAGGTTAAAACAATTGTTTGTTCTAAAACCAATAAAAATAAAAATAATTATTAAAAACGTTAAATTAAAAATAAAGGTTTGATTCTAATGAAATGGACTTGAAAAGATTATTTTGTATAAAAATTAAAATATATTAAATGTGATTTTATTTAATTTTTTTTTTAAATTTAAATATAAAATATATTTAAAGATTAGAGATTATGGTTAATTTTATAAATATTTTCAATTTTTTGCGTATCATTTTTTTACTTTAATGAATTTGTGTTCTATAAATAAATAAATATATTTATTTATTTTTATTCCAAAATAAAAAACATTTGGAAAATATATGACAGTTAATTTTTGCAAAAATAACGTGAGATACCTACGCTAAAAAAGAATTAATGATCATTTGAATGATCAAAAAAAAATTTTAAATTTTTATTTTAAAATTCAAATAAAATTAAAGAACCAAAAATACAAATATTTTTTTTTTGATTTATTGTTTTAATAAATTGTTCTAAAATTTAAAAATAATTTTTTTAAATTATTTTAGATGAAAATAAAAATAATAATTTAAAAAACCAGAAATTTATTAAAAAGCTTTTAATGTTTGGTTATTTAAAAGGTTCTGCTTTTGTAAACATTTTTATCTTCTCTTTCCATAACTTAATTTTCTATTTTTAGATTATTCCTGTCTGTTGGTATTTTTTAATAATTAGAAGAGAAAATAAATTAAATTAAAAATTAGTAGAAAATATTTTAATTAATTCGAAAAAATATGTAAATATTTTAATATTTTTATTAGAAGATTCTAAAAAAGTAGAAAAAAGTTAACAAAAGTTTAGAAATTGTATTTTTATTAAAGAAATAATGATAAAATAAAATAAAAACAGTTAAATTAATTTTTGAATTTTATAGAGTAAAAAATTTATAAATATATACAAATCTTTAAATAATGTGAAAAGACATTAATAAAAATTAATAAACAAAAGAAATTAAAAAAATAAGACTAAAGCTGTAAATAAATCTAAAAAATGATTTATCTATTTTTTAAAAAAGAAAAATTTTAATATTTAATTTAAGGTTTTTAATTATTGCATCTATTGTACAAATATATTTTGCTTTAATTACGTATTTGAGATTTTTAATATTTTCTTTTACTTTTTTAAATAAATTTATTAAAATAAAAATTATATTTAAATTAATTATTGGTTTTTCAAAAAATAAAATTAAAAATTAATTTAAAAATTAACTGTTAGCGGTTATATATTAAATAATTTAAAAAGTAAAATTGCCCATAAATTTAAGAAAGCAATTATCAAGTTTATTTATTAGGGATTCATGTTTTTAATTATGACGAAATAGAAAAAGGAGATAAAAATAAATTATTTTAATTTTTAGGTTAATCCCTAGAGGTTTAGAACTACTTAT